>VUYV01000160.1:2078184-2264120 GCA_008711295.1 Anarhynchus alexandrinus
TCCGCGGGGCACGGCGGGGCGGGCGCGGCCCGGCTCCCCCCCGGGCCCGGGCCCGGGCCCGCGGCTGGGGAAGGCTGCGGGGCCGGGTCAGGCCGCGGGTACCGGGCCGGGAAACACAGCGGTTACCTCCGGCTGCGGGTGCGCTGCCGAGTCCCCGGCGAAGCTAAGGATGGAGGCGCAGCGGGACGCCTCGGAGGAACTGCCCGAGGAGAACCCCCCCGAGGCTCAGGTCAGCAGGTCAGCAGGTCGCCGTCGCCTTCTGAGCTGCAAACAAACCAGAATAAAACAACATAAGGCCCAAACCGACCACCAGTCCGAATTTTTCCACTAAGTCAAAGGGCTGGTTTGACTTTGCGATTTTGAAAGGACGACGATGGTGACTTTTAGGCGCTCATACGCAGAAGAGACGAATGGCGCGCGGGGCGATCCGCGTGATTTATTTGGCACAGCCCTATTAGTTCCTTCTGCAGCAAATTAATACTGATTCTCGCCTGTTTGTCAGTGGGAATTTAATGTCAGCTGAAAAGTCATTGAGAGTTTTCTTCGGATGGAAGTCTGTTCAAAACAGGACAAAAAAGATGAATTTGAGAAAAAAAAGCTTAATAATCTTTAAGCGAAAACCACTCAAGGCTTGACTGTTAATCAAAAGAACATTACTTACCTTACTCAGCATCGCTGAAACCAGAATCTGGCAGCAAGTTTTAAAAAGGAACCCTTTTCTCTTTCTTTACAGTCACAATTTATAACAGCTGAATTATTGGCTATAAATACTCTTTTCCTTCTGCTAATGTATTGTGCTTCTGGGATTGTTCAGAGCAAACATTGTGTTGCTAAGACAATAAACTCCTAAACTGGGGCTTCTGAAAAAAAAATTTAAGCACATTCCAAGCAGCAGCTATTCAACGAATACCACTATGCCATCTTAACAGACTAAATTTTGGGTTCTTTTCACTAGTATTGAAAGTAAATGTATTTTTTAAACATAGAAAGCTGCTGCTTGCAATATGCTGGAGCATATTTGTTTATATACCAAAGCTACAAATTCAAACAGGATGAATTAGCAGAGAGTTTGCTGTTGAAAGTAAAAAGCTAGGCAAGCAAAAGACATTTGTAAATATACATAGAAAATTATAGAACATAGAAGATAAGGGTTCAATATACATCCTGTTACACATGGAGAGCAGTTTTTCTACACATAATATGCACCTTACTTTAAAAAAAAAAAAAGCTACCTAAAAATCTTCCAAAAAACTGGTACCAGCAAGATTTGAGTTTTCTTGTTTCTTAAACAATGTCCCGATAGATATTTTACGTGAGAATATTTGTGAACACTGATATGTGATAGTATAGCTATATACAGCTCTTTATGCCCTTTGTAATCAGAGAGGTTACACGATAGTGTTACGCATCACAAATACGTGTTACCTGATCAGAAACATGATAAAAGTCAGGCTCCACAGGCTGCAGCGCTTTTACTCTGTTCCCGACTCACACGAAATCTCACGTATCACAGCTCAGCTGTGTTTTTACGTTTGGAGGAACCAGAAAGAGAAGAGTTTGTGAGCACAGAGTGGCAAAAACCCGGCACCCTGGGGAAGTACCGCTCCCACCCGGCTGCTCACCCGGCCGTGGGACTTGGCTCCGGCTTGGGGAGAGATCTGTGCGTGATGCTTGCAGACAGCCGAGCTGAAAAGATACAGGCTTCCCACATTAACACTCCGTGAGCTGCATCAAATACAGTTATCGTATTAGCTGGCTGAAATTGTGTCATACGCTTATTTTTAGTACGCTATTATACCTCTGGGATATATTTTATTTAAGAGGGAATTGGACCTAAGCAGATGTTGTAGCGGTTTTCTAAAGGGGGCTTTAGGCAACTCGCTGTGAGGTACCTGAAAGACTGCATGTATGTTTCGGGGAAGGGGCAGAGTGAGTGCATGAGCCAAATACTGTACATGCATCTTTTTTTTTAGTTCTGAGCTGCTGTTTGGAAATTACAGTTAATTTTTCAGCCAAACAGTGATCTAAAATATTCCACAAAAAATATTGTAATTTTTATAAAGAAAAATATTGAGGTTCTCCTGAAATTTCTCTAATTTAAAGCAACATTATGAAACAGAACAAGCGAGAATTTGCTGAAGAACTTGGCAAAACATATCACACAGTAATACAGGATTGCCCAAAGAACTGACAGTGACTACGATGGCTACAGCGGTGAGCTGCAGGCCTGCGCGCATGCGGGCGGTTCAATCCAGTCCTAATGAAGAACATGAGAACCATAATTTGCATGGGTGAAGTTCTTCTGTGCCAGCACAAAAAGCTGAATCCTGCTTCCCCAAGCAGCATCTTGGAAAGCTGCCCTGGTTTCTTGGTCACGGTCATCCTGTCATGCTGCTACAGGATGGGGTCTCTAAGAAGATGCATTTGATGAGATGCATTTGAGCAGATGAGAGCATCATCTCGGTGATGACACCAACAGGTTCAGTTAGGGACAGCTAACTGGGAGAAGTTAAAAATGAAAAAAGGCGGGGGGGTGTGGAGATTTAGGTTGGAGATAGGGGAAAAAAAGACATTTTGCATCAAACACTGTCGACAAGAAGTGGCAAAACTACATGGAGAAGGCACTAGGAAATAAGATATAGTTTTGTAACATCTTGGGTATGGGCTGTGCAGCAGACAAAGGACACTGATGGGGAAGGACTGCAGTCACAACACTAAGAAATGGAGGGAGCACAGAATTGCAAAAGCTTTTGTCAATAGGATTTCATACCCAATTATTGTCACGGGACTCTCAAATTTTATTTCCTGCAATAATTCTGGCAAAAGGCCAGTTCTCACATGACCTCCATAATTTTTTTAATCCTATCAATGAAATCGTCTTTCCTTTGAGGCAGCCCATTTTCTTCCCTTTTAAAAGAGCTGATTTCCCTTAGAATCTGGAACTGTTTCATAAGAAAAGTGACCATAAATAGTAAGCTTTCTCTTCCAGAGATGAACTAACATCAGCACGCTAACATCTGCAATCCTTTGATTTTGTTACAATGATACTAGGTGGAGCCCACCCACAGAGGATGCCATCCAAAGAGGCTTTTTTTCCTGTTTCTTTTTGACTGGGTGAAAAACGGTTGTGCCAGGCGGCAACTTTGAACACAGGTAAAGAGTGGGCAATACGCACCAGCACGGGATCCTCGGGAGATGCGCAGCCTCTTCTGCGTGCGGCAGCTGTGGGGTATCGGCTGTCTCTCTGGGCAGGGATCACAATCAATTTCTAATCTCACGCCTGCTTCTGGTCTAGGTTAGCAACACAGAGTCAGGCTTGATTTGAACCTATCAGATAGCTTAAGAATTAACAGGTTATTTTATTACTTAACAAATCCAGGTGATGGGATCAACTCAGTGCGGCTCTTTTCTGCACAGCCGTGCCAAAGGCCTTCGATCTACCTGCCCTCCCTGCCCAAATCTGCCGTCAGTGGGGCAGGTGGCAGGGAGCAGAGCCTGATTCAACAGCAGCTACTGCTCATTTTCTTGTCACTCTATAGGTCACCGGCTGGCAGAAATCTCTGCGGAAATGCATCTAAGAATATTTTGAAAACTTGGCCTCCGCTGATGAGAAAATTAAGTGGTGACTCATGCTCCCATCAGCTCCAGACTTGATTACTGCAATTTGATGGACTGAGAAGCTGGTATTCCACCGAGACTGCAATTTGCTTAGGGGAGCAGCCGAGAGGCCTCATTGGCACCAATTGCTTCCAACGCATCTCTCTTGTCCTTTTAATCACTAACAAATTTAATTTCACTTCTCACTGAAGATCTCACTCTCCACCTTTCTGGCAAGAGAACAATTTAGAGGCTGCTTTCATGACCTCTGCTACAGCTCTAGATGCCAGCATGAAGCAGACCTGCCTGTGGCAATGCCGCGCGCCTGCATGTCCTGGCATTGCTTTCTCCAGTCCTGCACATCTCAAGCCATCCGACAGTCCTCGTCCATGCTACTCCAGAAGATTACTTACCGTCCTGCAGGGTGCTCTCTGTTGAATGAGAATTTCACAGGAACCATACACATAAAACTTCAAAGAATTTAATTCAAAATGCCTCTTCGAAGAAGTAACAGTCTAACGATGACAAGCGATAACGTGGTTTACGCAAGAAAACAGCAAAGAGGACACGACCTCCCTCTTCTGCCATTGTTCTGATATGATGCTGTAGTTTTGGTCTGGGAGATTGGGGCTACCGGTGGAAATAGGCACAGAAGAGATTCGGTTTGTTAGATGCTGGGAAGGGCAGGCCATCAAATCTAAAGTAAAACACTCTTCATTTACTCTCCTCGTGTGCTACATTATCACCGAGCTTTGTTAGAACAATGGCAGGGCTTTTCAAACAGCTTCCCTAGGGAGACCGCTCTGCAGCTTAACAGCCCTTTCACTGGAGATGTGCAAGTGTAACCAAGGGCAGAATTTAGTCTCTTGTCTATTTAACGTGTTTGCGAGGGACTGTATGCGTTTCTGGCACTTTATAATAATAGTAATATAAATGCATTTGGATTATAACAAAATGGAGAAAGTATGATTTAGCCCTTTACTGTGTTGTAATTCCCAAATGCATCAACGTCTATTTAAGTGCAGAATAGTCTATAGTTTACAAATACGGCGCTGCCATCGTCTGCTGTAAAGGTTCTGTATGAGATTATGATTCAATACAAAACACAATTCAGTGTCTGAAATTTCATTTTTAATGTCAGAATAACATCAAAAAAGTAGCTCTTTCTCCATATGCAGTCTTGCAAAAAAAATGTATACCAGGGACTTGGTCCTTTCTAGTGATTTCTACATATATAACTGCTCATCTCTTATGCACGTATACACTTGCACATAAATAAATGTGCTTGCAGACAGACAATATTTCATCTTGCCTTCTAACCTCCTGCTGTCAAGATATTTCCACGGGAAACCATACACAAATAAAACTAACAGCTCCTCTTTCCCTGACTGCCAGAATAACGTAGGGGACTACTTCTGTAAAACCATGCTGCCGGATTACTCGCCTTTTGCTCTGTGAACAACTGCGCAGCTTCTGCTGAGATTGCCTTTTCTGTCATGTAACCTATTCACACTAACTGAAGGATCTAGAAGAAAAAACACAACCACAATTTTGAATCTAACGCCATAAAAAAAGATTTATCTTGGACCTATTACTGGGGTCATCAAAAGCTTCTCAATTTAGTGCACAAAAAAGGAAATACAATGTTTGAGTAACGCAAGACAAAGTGCTAAGATTCCCTGTGACCTCTGAAGTGCTCTTTTATTGTTTGGACATTTTTTTCCTCTGCTATTATTAGATGGGGTTATAGATATGCAGAAGATAATGATTTTCTTGATCATCAACACTTCTTATGTTTTAACATGGGCAAAGTTCTCATTTGCCATCAGTTTTGCCTGATTATGTTCAATACCAGATATCTCTCAGTTAAATTTAAAGCCACGAAGTTTAAAAGATTCAGAACTGTTCTAACCCTCTACTGAAAAACAGGTGGAGTTCAATGAATTAATTTTCAGTTGATGATAATTTGCAGTATTCTGAGGACTTTCCCCAAGTTTAGTTCAGAAAATATTCTGTGTTGTTCACAGATTTATTTTTTTTAATAAAGAACAAACAAACAGTTTAAAAGCTGACCGACAAAAGAACAAAACGTAGGTAACAAAGGTAAGAAATTGACCTAGAGGAAAAGTAATTTTACCTTGTTTTCCTATTAACAAAATTAAATTCAAAACCATTCTGTTTATTAAAGACATATAGGCATAATAACAAGTCATAAACGAAACATCTTAACAGTCTTTAAACATAACAGAATTGATATGCATAATTAAATTTCATTAAGTACGGATTTAAAGTACATATTTCAATTTTGCTTTATATTCCCTTTAGACCAACACCTCCAACACTCATACACAATATTTAGGCTGCCCCAAGCAATCAACAAGGACTTTGTAAAGGCTCTGACAAAACCCCAGCTTAAACCAGTTTGAAATATTCTTAAATGAAGACAAAATTTAACAAAGAAAAAAGGATGTGTCCAGTGGAATCTAAGCAAGTTGTGGGATGTACTGAAAGTGGGCGATTCAGTACGTAGAGGTAGCTCAGTAAGGGTACTTGCAGTGTTCTGACTATTTAGCACTGACACAATCACAGTAAGTTACTGTATGCTTGAACTCTTCCTATATATTTTCCAAAAAGCGAGCACTCTTTCCGGGCCAGTTGCTTTGCCATTCAAAACCAACAGAAAGAGTCATCGATTTCAGTGGGATTGGGATTAAGTTCTTAAATACTCTGGGAGTCTGGACTCCCTGCCGCAAGCAGGGTTTTTAAACCCAGACAAAGGAATTTTTTCCCACATGGAGCCAGTTACCTGTTAGCATGCTTAAGGAAGGGGAACCTTAAATTTGGCCCAAGAACACGCAAGCTGTTCTCTCCGATTACCTCGCAGGTTGGGCTGCTGGATCTTAACTACACTATCTGGGGATGCGCTGATCAAAACTGCGAGCTCGCTGCCCGCTGCCCTTTGCATCACTGGCTAGTGAGAAGAGAGCGCAGCCCTGGGGGACACGGGCGGTGGACAGTGTCCCTCAGCCCTCCCGCCTACTCAGCGTGCAGAGCTTGATCCCCCTCCAGGGAATGAAAGAATTCAGCATGTTGCTGCCTCACGTACCTTCGTTACATGGTCGTTTTATTGGTGATAACAATTCTGAACAAGGTTGACACTGCCAGGTCCCAGTAGTTTCTCATACAGATGGCAACAGAGCAGTGTTGCACTGACTGACCATCAGGGAAAGCACTGATGACTGGTACCAGATTACTTTCCTGTTGTTCTCAGGAATAACGGAGTAGGAATAACAGATCAGGTAAACCAAACACTATTTTTTCACTAAGGCAAAAGGATATGAATTTCACATGCCTATTGTCATACAAAAGATTTTTAGCTTGTGTAAGTGGCTACAGCCTTATCAGAGCCACCATAATTTACATCTGCTAAAGATCTGCTCCTCAGTGTTTGCACTCAGTTGCACATTAACTGCAATGTTAACTATGACACACGCGAAACTTCTGCATTTATATTGATCCCAGATTGACCTATTTCTTTCACTCCTTTTAATGTTTTAATGCACAATTACCAGCATAGTTTTTGCAGATGGGTACACCTCAAAGCCTGGGCTAGAGAATGCTTCTGAAATCTTAATCTCCTGGAAAAGATGCAGTGCTGGCTCTATGTTTAAATATAAGCCTGTGTTCCTTTCTCTTCAACACTCCTCTTAGAAATAGCATTTTGTATTCTTTTTTAATATAATTTTAATAAAAAGAGCAACATTTTATTTTTAAAAAAGTTGTGACTGATTGTCGAATTAGCTAAGATAGCGTTTCTGTTACTGTAAGGATCCTTTTAATTGGAAAAAAAAATAATTGTCAACTTTCTTGTCCTCGCAAGCTATTATTCATTACCAATGCAGCAATATAGAAAATGTAGCTTGGCTCACTACAATAAAGGCTCTGTTTCAATATTAGCATCCTAAATTCTGTCACTGCAGATCTCTGTGCATTGCACCAGGGAAAAGAAAAGAAAAAAGAAAAACAAAAATTTGTGTTCTTCAGGGGTAAATTATAAAAGATCTCCTAGCTGCAAACACAAATACTTCACTCATAACCCAAGCACCAGACCATTTCTTTGAAGAAGCTTATGAGGCATTTAAGATATACAATGGCACAATATCATACAATGGAATTGAAAGAATTTTCTTGAGAAACCATTAACTTTGAAGGAATGTCTAGACAACTGTGTCAACAAATGCAAATAATTCATGCTTCTCAGCTTCTATCCAATGGATGGCCCCATGCTGAGTATACACAAACTCAGAAGAAAAAGGCATGTCACAGTCATATGACTAGGGAGTGTAACAGAGTCACACAGAAATTCAAGTCAATCTTGGAAAAAAAAAAAAAAAACCACCTTCAGAAAGCTCTTCCCCAGAGTAAGCCAGCAGTGGGATAGGCTTCTGGTCATTTTGGCTAGTTTAAAACAGAGACTTACAGCTGGTGCACCCTGGCTTCAAAGCAGGGGCAACGGAAGAAACAGCTGTTAGTCATGACCGTTCACTTGGTTAGAAAAATAAAAACTAAAGGACTCCAAAATACTGTACAACCTCTTGCAGTAACCAACAAAGTGGCTTCTGGAAACAATGCTTTTGCCAAAAATGCATCTGTAAGGCACTTAACAGGTATTTTTTTTATATATATATATATATATAAAAATAAAATATGCACAGAAGCAACATTCACAAATACCCAGTTGTCTCAATTGTCTGTGTGTACAGTATAGTACATATATACATTCACTGTGACACAGGCCATCTCCGTAATTATACCTTCACAGGTGCTTTGGGCTGCCTGGTTAACTTCAGTGCCTGTGAACAGTAAACAAAACAGTCACTTTTGTGTATTCTTAAAAGACAACCAACAGCACAAGACAAGATTTTTATTTATAAGAGGCAACAAAATACTGCATGTACTTCTGGGAGGCTGAGCAAGGAGTCAGCGTGCAGCTGACAGGCTACTCTGGGTTTTGCGATCCTGTTTTTATCTCTGATAGCCCATCACAACCTCCTCGTATACAGATAGCCTAAATAGAGGAACCACAAGGAATATGGCACCAGTGCCAGTGAAGGAAGTGGAGGTGGGTCTCAGATATCTTTTAAGAAAGCCACTATTTGGACCCCACTCAAACCACTTGTGGCACAGATACAAGAGCTCGTGACCCACCTAGGGAAAAACTGTGAAGAAAATTTCTGCCAACACCTTTGTGTTCCCTGGCCTCCTTCCACCTGGCTCGAAGCCTGCTCAGCGTATAGTCACTGCCGCAGTGGTGGATGTCACGCACCTCTCATGTTTATACCTTTCTTTCTGGGAAAAGGTAAGAATAAGCCAAAGTCCATCAGTCCAGAGGTGATCTTATGCCAGGGGACACCTGATGTCTTTGTAGCTCTAGTCTGCTCTTACTGAGGAGGACAGAAACCACATGCCTTTATTTGATGGCAAGGTCCAGCTCCGTGTTCCCCGCAGGGCTGGCAAACTATGGTAGCTAAACTATTTATTCAGTGTGTGACAGAAGTTCAACTTAAATGACAGGTGACCGTGCTTCTAGTTTGGCAGGAGGCAGCCTCTCTAACTTAGGAGGCAAATGTGACAGCCTTAAAAGGTGTTGGGTTTTCAGCTGCTCCGGTATACCCATGTGGTCACTGTGAAGGATGCCTGTTGTTGGTGTGCTCTGCAACAAAACAGCTCAGTGCTTTCTTGTGTGGGATGAATTGGCCCGAGTGAGGGGAAAATTAATGAAATTTGCAAATTCATGAAATTTGGAGCTTCTGTTTTCCTTAGCCTTTTGGGGGAAGTGCCCTGTCAGGCTGGCATTTACCTGTCGAGTGAGAGATTTATCGTTTCTGGAGGGTTGGCTAAACAAGCAAATTTTCAGTCTCAGAGATGTTTGATGGGTCTTCTTATTGCAGATATTAACCTTTAATATTGTACATTTAAAGCTTGTAAGCACTGCTTGAAAAACACTCCAGCACAAATGTAAACCCTTTAAAAAATCCAAACCTTTAAAAATAAATAGGCTATATTCCCCTCAGAAACACCAGCTTTCAGAAACACCAGCATTTAACTATTGTTAAATCCAGCCGTTTGAGATTAGTCTTTTGGATATTATTCAGCAAGAGACTTTGGAGAGAGACATCATTCCACATTTTGTTTGGGGAAACAATTTTTTAACTTTGTAGTTTGGCAGATTCTGCTGCCATATTTACAAACTAGAGATACTTTAGTGTAGATGAACCTCTAAATATTTAAATTCAATTTCATACAACCAGATCACATGTACTATCATAATTAAGTAAGAATGTCACTGCAGTTGAGTACTGTGACTGGATAACCGTCTCCCCCTGCAAGAGAGATGCCAAAATGAAGCCAAGGTGTTTATAGAAAATAAACATCAAGGGTGATGATGACATGTTTATTTTCAAAGCAGGAGACCATTATCCAGTCACAACATTCACTTCTATTATACTTATTATAACTGTACCAGACCCAACCTCATTGATTTTTTTTCAAAGAGTAATTAAAATAACATTTGTGAATAATACAGAAGACCAACTGAAGAAACTGCTGCAACAGAACAACAATCCCCCAAAGTGGTTCTATGGCAGCATTACAGTCTGATTAGCACAGGAGGTTTATTTGATGCTTAATGAATAAGAAACTAGTACTGGTGAACTGTAAATCTCTCCAGTACTGGTTGACTTTTCTGATGCCCCGTTTAAAGGCTGTGTTAACTTGCAGCAACTGACAGCAGCCCCTAAAGGCCATTGCCGCCCCTGAGGATCAGGGAGGTCTGGATGAGTTCCAGCCCCGCTCCTGGTCTTGGCAGCCGAGAGCAGTTAGATGCTGAAGAGGAGCCAGCATTGCAGGGATGGTTCTGTCACCGGTAGCGGCAGCTTTAGGCTATCTTTCTGCAGGAATAGCACTGAATTTTCTTTACACAACCAGTAATGTCTCTTGATAGTTTCTGATTAAAAAAAATCATGACTTTCAGACTGATGGAGAAATGACATATGACTCTCAAATTTCCATTTTTGGATGCTTTTTACAATTCAGGTAACCAAAAGTGGAGCCACATAAAAATCACTGATTTGGGGAATTTAGGATTCAAGTTAGCAAGGTGACTTTAGTGGAGTGACGCTAGTAAAATGGCAGCCTGTTGGGTTTTGCTGAAAATTGGAAACACGGAAGTTATCAAAAAAAATTTCTCCACTGACAAGTGGAGAATGCAGGGTACTGGTAGCACTGGTCTTCCCACAGCAGGTCTCAACCTTCACCTAAAATGGCTGTCAAAGACTGCTTCAGTTGCTGCAGCTTCTTGATCCCTATTATCTCAGAACATTAGAGACAGCATTAAAATCAGCTGCATGGACTAGCTTTCTGCGAGGTGGTTACTACTATTCTGAGAGCCCAACTAAAACCATTGCAATTATTTCATATACACCACAGAATGGCTGTCAGATGTCAATAGCTTCAATTTATAATGAAATAAGCATAATTTGAATCAGGGATGTTGATGCAAAAATCTCTAGGTTATAGTCTATAATCCTACAAGCTATCCCCATGCCATAATTTTGGCATGAAATGCGATGCACCAGTCTTCCGTAAACTTCTTGCTATTGTAAAGGGTGACCCAAGTAGAAAGAAGAAAAAAAAATTTTTTTTTTTTCATCCTGCTTCAATTCAATTCAGAACGTGCCCTCATTTTACCTGATTTCCCCATCTCCCATGCCAGTGGACAGATCTTTGTCACTTCTCCGTAAGGGAGATCCAAAGCTGTGATTATTATCTAAAGATGGAGCCATTCTTATTGGGCATAATCTGGATTCATAATTTGAATGAATTCATAATTTGAACTAACAGTAAAGGTCTAATTTCAAGATTTGAACCTTTTCAGAGCCAAGGGGGATAAAGTTCAGCATTTTTAATTTGATATTTCTGTGACTATCACTGTCATAAAGGAAGTAAAGGAACAGAAAAGTCCCTACTGTGGGATCTTCAAGGAGGAACCTCAGGAGTTTAAGACGTGTTTAGGTATTTTTTTCTCATAGCACATTTTCCATTATAAATCAAAACCATCAATTCTTACCTTTTGTCTAGAAACCATCCAAGATTTTATTGTTGGTACCAACAGACTGCCAAGAAGAATCTGAGCAGGATGATAAATGAGTAAGGGGACGGAAATTAAGGACAGGTGCTCATAACCCGCAAATACTATCTTCAGCATTGGAATCCCTGCAGGCAGAAAAACAGGAGACAGACTCTCACCTCAGACTTTGAGCTCTGGATAAAAGCAAAGCATTTTATGTTGCATTCACATTTCACCAAAAATAAACCCCAAAACAAACAAAATGAAGACTCAGAAATTTTATATAAAAAAAAAAATCCAACCCAAACAAACCAGCAAGAACATGAACAAAAAAAGAAATAGATGGCAGAGAAAGTTCTGTGGCAGAAAGGAAGGAGTAGGGGAATGCCATAAAAGATCTTTTCTAATTATGCTAATAGCTGTCAAACTTCTGCTGAAGACTTGATATAAAATACATTCTGCTATAGCACGACTGTTCGGTTGCTGAGCATAGTTCTGTAGTGCTTATTTACTACTTCCTCTCACTGTGCTCTGTTTCGTGTTTTCATGATTGTCCTCCATCCAACCTGCCCGACTCCTGCTTGCAACCTTTCTTCAGTCCGTTCATCGGGTTGCGTTTGGGTACTCCCTGCCAGTCTGTGAGTACTCAAATGACAGCCTTCCTGATTCATGCAGTCAAGGTAGAGAGTCAAGTACTCCGCAGGTAAGTGCTCATGTGTTAGAGAACAAAACTCTCTGCTCTACCTGTATGCTTCAGAAGAGATACAGCATGAGAGAGAAAAGGATTAGTGAACTGGCTGAGCTATATGAAGTGGTCAGGCCTATGAAGAGTTCGGGAGCAGCTGGAGTACAGAAGTTGCTAGATGCTAGAATGAGTGTTAAGAGCTAGAGATGGGCCATATTTCATAAGAACTTGAATTTGCACTCAACAGTGCTATTTCTATTAGGTATTTCCATACATAATCTTCCCACTTGATGATGTGATATGTAAAATCAAATTTGATTTAGTTTTGCAGTAATGAAACCGATTATGTTTACTTTGAACATGTTATTGTTCAAAATTATCTGTTTAAATCTTGGAACTTTGCTACCATGCTCCACAAAGCACAGGTGGGAGCAAAACTTGCAACCATCTCTGTCATGCTTCACCAGACATTTGCATAGTTGCCAACAAGAGCAGCTGCGCTTCCTCAGGAGCCCCCCGAGAACATCCCGTATTTTCTCCCTCATCTTAAATGTCATTCTAAGAATCTTCCACCAGCATCAACCTTGCAGCGAAGCAGACTACACAGAGTTTTCACAGAGCTCATCTGTGTGGCTCCTTTCTTAGCAATCACAAAAAGCCGAGCTTTGTGCCACATGCCCTCCGTTCCCCCATTAGTAGATGTTTCAGATCAGCCAAAATTGCCATGTTTACAAAAGCTTTTCTCTGTGTCTTGGATAAATTTCCATTCTCAACACCCTTTCGAGTTTCCCTTCATAAAAGTTGCCTCTTCCCTATGTGAAGAAACACCTTATTTGATGAATATTACAGCTCCCCCAGTGCCCCACTATTGTTGACACATGTCTAGGCTTGCTGAAATCACAATGTTTCCACAACACTATTTCTTGTAATTATTTTTATTAGCTTCATCACATTACACCACTAACAATCTCGTCCCCATACTAGTAGCCTTTACTTATGTGGTTATTTCCAGGGAAAGATTAGATAAAATCAAATAAATAAAGGCTTGCGTGCTTAATTTCAGTATTATAATTATCTTCAAAACAACATCACGGACCTATCACACAATAGGGCTGCTTATTATTAACACTAATTTCTGGGGCTTGGGAATAGATAGTATTTGGATAGAAATTAAATGGGCATTTGCATTATGTTAAGGAGTGTAATTTACTTCAAATACCCATCATACTATTTTTGTAAACAGATAAAGGTTTTATCACCTGTTTCCAAATCTCAATTTGACCCTTGTAGGTCCTTTTCTGTTCTCTAACCACAGAAAAAAACCCTGGAGTCCCAAGCTATGAACATGCTATATTTATGTTCGTAAGACAGTACCTGGTGTTTTGGTAGTGCAATTTCATCCATAGATCCAAAAACACTTTAGTAAGCTGAACAGGACTCCTACAGAGAATCAGAGAACACTAAAATGACTAGCCTAAGATCACACAGAAAACTAACGGCAGTGATGTGAACAGAACGGATCCAAAGTGACTGAGACATGCTTTAAATTACTGTATATTTTCTGAAAGAAAAGATGAGATATTCCAGCCTAAAAGGTAAATTCTCTAGAGGAAAGCTATTTCAGTAAACTAGAAAAAGGAAATTAAAGTTGTCAAATATAAATACAAAATACTATAATTAGTGTGACAATATAATTAGATCACTGGGTGGAAAGAGGTTCTTAATTCACAGCTTGTTTAAATACATGTCACAACAATAGGTTCCTGTAAGCTACTAATGTGCAATTAAAGTTCCTGTTATTTACCAGGAAAAACTAACTGGTGAAAAGAAGAAATAATAATCACTTTTGCAGGTAACTATTCATAGTTCAATGGAAAGAAAAAGCCCTGTAGCCTCTTTATGCACTTCGTGATTTTCATAATTCTAACTTTGCTAGTATGCAACTCTCAGAAAATATTTCATGACAGAGATCCACAGACTACAGTCACAAATGCTTCTGTCAGTAATATTATCACAAAGCTAAACAAAACAGCATGGCTTTTATTTATGTTTAAAAATGTTGTCTAAACTTTTTCAGAGCAATACATAGTAACTGCATGACTGCTAATGTTTTCCAGATACATAAAACACATGCAAATTCCTAATTAGGAAAAACATATTTTAGTAATTATGTTTCCCTCTCTTAAAAAAACCCAACAAAAACAACAAAAAGAAAACCCAATCAGACAAAAAAAAAACCCCAAACAAAAAACCCCCACAAACTGTATTTTTTTAATTTATATATAAAACACTTGGGGGAAAAAAACCAACCAAACAAAATGAAAACCAAATCCCAGCCAAAGGAAGAAAAGTGAAGTTATAACGCCTGGGCTGATGCTGTATGCTGAATCTTAGCCTGTAATGCATTTTCAAGATGCGATTATGAACCAGCACTAAGAGAAGCTATAACAGAACCAGTGACTGAAACAGTAGTGACATGAACAGGTGCAGCTATAACAAAACTAATAAAGTGAGTGAGATGAGTTGAAATCTTTCAGATAGATAGCAAGGAATGAAGGTGCTAAGCAAAATGGGTATGTTTATCTTTATTTTGGGCTGTCCACTCCTCTTTTACTCATCTTTTATAGCTTATTGCTTCCAATGCTAATGAGGTATGATAGCTACGCTAAGTCTAAGATACATAAAACTTGGCACGGGATCAAAGCGCATATATTAAAACCCAGACCACTACCTTAGTCTTCAGTTTCCTCAAAGTACACAGCAGCTCCTCCCTCCCTCCAGCCCCCAATATTACTAAGGTATTTATTTGCCATCTGGAGCATTAAGGCTGCATTCACACATATAAAGAATAATGCCTGTAAGGATTTTTTGTTTTGTTTTCGCAGAGCCATTAATCATGCTCATCTGCATTTCAGGGTAATTGGACTGACTTCTATGGGTCTCCGTCTTGATCAACACTGGAGGAGGAACACTGGCATTATCAGTTCATAGACAATCTTTCCGTTAAGTTTTAAGACTGCTGTCATGGTCTGAAGGCTCATGCCACAAACACCCATTCATGTTGCTGTGGTTTATGAAGTTACAGGCTTCCAGCAGGTTGGTTCAACTCCTCCGCCAAAGACCTCCCTCACTACGTTATCACGAGAACTGAATGACAAAGTGCTCCTCTGTGGCTTGGTGCCAACTTGGGCAGCTTTGCTCAAAGTAGGGCTGTAACAAACGGTTAAGTTGCCAAAAATCTTTTAAACACCCTTATTGCATGAATGTGTGTCCAACTCCTGGATCAGAGCTGACCAAACACTGTGACAGGCACAAGTCAGGTTTGTATCCCATCCTCCTCCAAAGAAAGCAGAAACGTGGTACCCAGCTGGGTGAGAAAAGAGCACCTCACCTGACCAGGACTACAGAGAGCTGTAGCAGAAGGGAGGAAGCACCGAGATCATCCCGCAGATATCCCTTACAAAAAAGATAGTTGGTATTCCCAGCTTTTGACACTGAATTTCCCTCTTTGTTTGGCTATGTTTCTCCTAGCAGTGGTCCCCCGTGTCCCCATCTTCCTCCCTGCTCTCTGGCTTTGGTATTCAGAGGCTCTTCTTCTGTTTGTATTTTCTCCCTTCCTACTTCTTCCTCCTCTTCTCTGCTCCCACACTTCTAGCCTGCTTACTTTTGCTTCCCAAGACCTTTGATTCTGCTCACTTGCAGCAATGTAACTTTGGGGTACTCCCACTAAAATCACTAAGCTCCACAAAGTACAGTGGGCACTAAAAATCACAGTCCCACTGCAACTGAGAGAAGCGTTAGGCCTGTGATATGGAGTACATTTCATTTTTCTCCCTGTTTGTGTCCTCACTCAGCCCATTTCACGTAAGAACTTTGCAGACCTGAGGCAGAGCTAGCAAGAGAAAAGCTGTTTGATCTGTAACCTTCAACAACGGCAAGGAAGAGTGGGAGGACTGCTCCTACAGTCTGGGATAGGAAAGCCCTGTTTGCTCTCCGTTTCTCCAGGGCATTCCGGTTTGGCTCCCAGGCTGTGGTTTCTCAGCCCTGGTCAAAGGCCACTGTTTCTCTAGTAGCCCGCACAACTGGAAGCTGTTTATCCTCCCTCCGGCTTCGCACCCAGCATAACCTCCCACATCCTCCCCTTTCCCCTTTGCTACTTTCACATTTCATAGTCACCTTCTTAAAAGGCCCATGAAAATATTATGCTGCACTTCACTACATTTAGTTAACTGTAAAATAATAATAATAATAAAAAATCCTAAAAGATTTGAAGGTATTTTTAAGAGAATTTAAATATAGGACTCTTTTCATCTAGCTATCACTGCAGTAATATAAATGAAGCAAATTAATTTTAATGCTCTAAGGTACTGATTCTGTGTCACTGTCACTGACAGGATCCAACTAGACTTTATGAGATGGCATTTGACTTTATGGAAGTGAGCACTATGCACGCATTTACAATTTTACAGGGACTTTAAGCTGTCATGCTGAAAAATGTTTATAAAACATTAATCAAAAAATGCCTCTTTAATACAATGCATTGTCTGAAAGATGTTAGAAGGCACATATTGTAAATGGATTCTTTTTCTGACTAAAGTAATTTCTACCAAAAGCCTTTCCCCACTGCTATACAAGTACACAGTGTGGAGAGATAAAGAGCACTTTCTCAGCACATTACTACCTGATCCAAACACTTGGGAAATCACTAATGTACAGCATGCCATATTTCCATGTCACACATGACACATTTGTCTAAAATTACCCAACAGAGTTTGACATTGCAGCATATTCCATAGCAGGGCTTTCAACTGACATCTGCCAAGTAAGAACTTCAAGTAGCAGCTTTCTTCTTCTAACAAGCAAGTAAGAGTTTTCTTTTATCCTATACCCATGATGGAAGCAATAAAACAATAAGTACTGGAAATCAGGGCTTTTTTTCTATTTTAATATGTTTATTTTATGCTCGCTGAATGTGTAAGCTCCCCTCAAAGCACTGTTTCATCATTTGCTGTTTTCTATCACATTGCAATGGGTTCAGAGAACTTAATAGAACATTTCTATTACCACTGAAACATAGGCCATTATCTCTCACACCCAAAGCAGAATTATTGCTAGATGCTCTACTTACTTTACTGTATAGGTTTTTCCCCTTCAATGTCTTCATAACAAACAATTTATCCTCAAACTTTATTGCTTAAACGCTGCAGCATTTTTTCTTAGGAAAAGAGGTTTGGTGCAAAACAAAGAGGTCATCACTAGGGCTATGGAACCACCAGGAACTCAGGAATCAGAACAACCTTCACAAAGAGGGAGTGGAAATACTTAGAAGAAAAACCTTAGCCTCTGGATTTTCAGTTCGCCCTTCTATTCATCTATACATTTCAGAACTCTCAATTGCCATAATCTTCAAGTGCAATATACAAAATGAATCAAGTGTATGATGGTAGCTTCTCCGACACTCTCCGTGCTACTCTCTCTCTGAAGGATCCCCTCAGGGGTTGATGTGAAGGGAACATTAGTAGGCCAAATAGCTGTTTCTTTTTTCCAACTGAGAAAAGGCCTGTAAGGAGGGGCATATATTGCATTAAATCCCTCCTAGGCTACCAGGGCGGCAGTTTCTGTGCTTATCCCTGCACGGACAGTGCCAAATAAGCATCTGAAATTTTACCGCCAAGTTTCAGAATAGCATTGCATATGGCCCAGTGACTGCATGCTGGGGAAGGGTGGTGAGATCTGGGCAAAATCCAGTTTAGATGATTAGAAAAACGTTGTTCATGCAGATAGCTACCAGAATGGCAAGATGCTGCTAATCTCTTGTTTGAAAACTTTCTTAAGGGTTCCCTGTCTCTTCCCAGGCAAATCCCATTGCAATGGTTAGTTTTGAGGAGACAGAAGTTTACATACTATGCCTATCCTCAGTGAAGGCTAGTCAGGGATAGAAGATGTTTCTTGCCCTTGTTTGGACTCTGTTATGACATACTGAGATCATGACAGGAGAAGATGCTTTTGACAAATTAACTGGATAAGGATTCTTTTTTCTGTATCCATGCCCTCTCCAGAGCATGCACTGAACTCAAGTTAAATGCTCTTCCCTCAGGACCAGTTTCTTTCAGGTATGGGAATAGCTGAACGATACCCAACAACCCATAACAATAAAAATATTCGCTTGCTACCGAGTATTCCCATTTCAGCTGAAGAAAGCACCTTCCAGTGTAATATGAAATCACATTACATTGGAGGGACAAGAGATTGCTTGAAGCTGAGCCTAAAACAGGCAGCCAAGCTCTTCCCCAGATGAAAAAACCCTCAGAGGAAAATTTGATAGTCCTTTTCCAGCTCCACTCCAGCTCTGAGATTTCTTTTGCTCTTAGCCCTAACCAAGAGATCCCAGACCTTACAATCATTTTGTACTCTGCAAAGGAATCAAGGCTGAGAGAAGTAATAGACAACCTTTGTACTCTCTTGTCCAGGAGGAAATAACAGTGTCAAGGTAAGATTCCACCCGCAGTGGCTAGACAATGGTTTATAGTGGTGCAGTGGTTTGAGGCACTTTTGGTTCAATCGCACCTTGGTGACAAAGCCTGGTGTTACCATGGAAATCTGACTTTTGCCAGTAAGTATAAAGAGATCATCAAGCACAACCACAACCACCTCCAGGTGATACGACACTCACTCTCTAATTGGGAAGGACCTCCAATGTTTGTAGCAGTTGAGACTACATTCCCTTTGCCTTTTTGTCCCCATACATGCTGTATCAAGACTTGTGCTTAAAATATTTTCAGAGAAAAAAGACAACTTTTTCATTAGGTTTTCATATTTCAGATCAGCGATGAGTATAATGGAAAGCAAAACACAGGCTCACAAAGTGGTAAAACCAAACATCTGAAGGGGAGGTTTTACAAGGGAGACGTTAAGGGAGTCTGGAAGAGCTGCAGGGGAAAACTGCAAAATGGAGGGCTATCCTAGTTCAGTTTGGAGGTCCGTGTGGGCCCTAATCTTCAAAAACATTTTCACCTTCGTCCCTTACCTTGGGAAAGAACAATGATTACCAGAATATTCAACAAGCCCTCGCATTACATTAAATGACTTAATTCTTTTGGAGGACTAGAATTACTGGGAAGGCTCTGTACTGAATTGGAGTGATGTGGTCACATATTGGCCATATAGATATGCTAGGATGCAAGAATTCCACTGAGACCCACACTGCGTTGTAAGAGCCTGGACTGGTCTAATATTTAAGTAAAGAAGGAAAGGGAGGAAGAAAAAAGAATGAGAAATAAGTTTTTTTTTTTCCATAACTCTAATAAAAATGAAAAAAAGAAGAAAACCTAATATGCTTTGAACACTTTTACTAATTCTTGTTCTTCAGGTAACTGGCTCACTATACTCATCACAGAAATCAGTAATTTAATTGCAACGTAAGTATAGTTACTAGGAAACAGCACATCTTGATACTATCAAAGTTTTAAGTAAATAAAAATGTAAAAGCTGGGAGGGAGAGAAAGAAAGTAGAGTTTTTCTATTCCTGGGTTTTCAACGGGTGCATTCAGATTGGAAGTGATGTTTAATGAACAACATAGGCAATCTTACCAGCTGCTAACAATGAAACATTTAACACCAACAACTGAAGACTAGTGCCTTAGACTCCAAAACACCTCCACCTGTCTGACAACATGGTAGTAGTAATTAGTTAACAGGGAATTCAAGAATGAATTGAACCACCATAAGTCATATTTTAAATGTGAGTTATCTTTAATTTGGCACCGCAATGCAGGCACAGCAACACTGTAAGCTGATCCTCGCACTTCAGTGCTTTTTTATTGTTTGGATATCAGTTCACTCTTCATACACGTAACATACTCAAGGCATAGGGTAAATTCTTCCTTGTAATTCAGTAGCAATAGCTAAGCTATGAAGTTTAAACGAATAGCATTTAAACAGTTCCTTCCCTTCTCTGTAATTCTTGTAGTCAACACTTTTTGAAGATTTAATAGGTAAGATCTACTAATGAAAGGAATTCTGGACAAAGAGATTGACAAATGTCCTAAAAACATGAAGCTAAGATTTGATTAATTTGATTATTTTCTTGAACATTACTGCCCTTTCCACACATAGCTGAGACTAAGATTTCTCAGCATTAAATTTTTGATTATGTGGATTTTATTTACACATATTATTAAAAAAGCCATTCTAAACATGTTTTATAGTTGTTCTTTTTATATTTGTAAACATAAGCAAGAACGGATTATGCCCCAAACTATTTCATACTGTTTTTTAATTAGATTTTTTTAAAGCTTTTTTTCCTCCTGAAACCTTGCTGCAAAGGAAAACATGATACACAAATTCATTATAAATGGGAAAACAAAAACCCCCACTTCTTTTCATAAAGAGAAAAAAAAACTTGTTAGCAATACCAGCATAATTTTTGCTTTAATTCTCTCTTCAAATGATTTCTGTGGCCAAGAAAAGAAGATATGAGGCCAGAAAAGCTTAAAAGCTCCAGTCATTTGGGAAAGCATTTTAAGAAAACAGCTTACTACCCAGAAATACTAAGGGATATTATTTCCTATTCTAAAACTCTATGGACTAGGGTTATGTGCTTGCAGCGATCATGGCAGCTTCTAGAGGAGGATCCCTCTTGCAGACTCCTGAGACTATCCTGTAATAGGAGATTTCTAAACTTTGCTGCTGCTGTTGATTTTTCACATCTTTGCACCCACTGTTTTAGAAGTGTCTGGAGTCAGCAGCTCAGACTGGCTGCCAGAAGGTGCACTGAGAGCAGCAAATGTAGATGCAACTCTCTCAAGGAGACTCAACATCATCTTCAATACTCTCCAGCTTTAGTATGGGTGACACTTGTAGCTTCTGCCAGCTTGAGGTAAAAAAAAAAATCTTGAGTCATGTCCAAACGTGGATCTTCCCAAGGGTAACCTGTCAGCTGCCTGCTGAATATAATGTAGTTTCTTAAAGTAGATAAATTAACTTTAACTGTTTTCGGTGGGGAGGGAGGGCTCTTGTGTCATTACCATTTTACAGATGGATATGTGTGTTTATTTTTTTTTTATATTATAAAGAGGTATGAGCTTGCTGTCATTAAAAACCGGCAATCTGGTTTTTAGTGTCTCATCCAATTACGTGTACATCTGGGAAGACACACAACCAAATAAATAATTGGAGAGGTGAAACTCTGAAATGACAATTGTTATTCATCGATCTCTTTCTGCAAGTCGAGATTGAGAGATGTAAACTTCAAGTGAATGAGATCTCCTGGGTGAGATTCTTCAGTTCAAACACAGTAAACAACTGTTGTCCTCTGATGCACATTTTAGTACTGCTGGAGGCAAACTTTCTAAATATTAATAAAAAGCCTACTACTGGCGGAGTATACAGATGAAAAGGAAGCCCTGGGAGCTCGTACAGAATTTCTTGCCACATTCTAAGTCTAATCAAAGCAGCATACGTTTCAAGTCAGAAAGGAAAGGAGATTCCCTAATTTACTCTAGTATTTCCCTTTCTGGAATCACAGAGAGGTCAAAAATTGAGTAAACAGCCATAGATTAGACATTAGACATATTGTGAACCTTGTGATTAAAAAAAACAAGGGAGAATCAGGCAGTCTGTGTCCAAAAGCCACTATAACTCACTGGACTATGACATTTCCTACTTTCAGACTGGCTTGCAAGCACATTTCCTTCCTGAAAGTATAGCCCCTAGGGATGCTCTGGTCTGAAGAAGACACGCAGAGGGTGCTTGCCCAGCCATGCACATGAGTAGCAAGGGAATATAAAAGAGATGCTCTGGCACAAACTATTCCAGTGACCACAGCCTACTCAAAACTTTCAGTTTGACTTATTGTGGAGATAGTCCCTTCAGGTGAGTGGTGGCCTTAATATTATGTTTACACATGCAAAATGGCATCTCACCTTGAGTGGATTTGTCTGTGCAAGCAGGAAACATTCATACTATTCCCAATTACAGAAATCTTCAGTCTATATTTGGTTTTGCTAATACTCTGATATGGCAGCTGTACTGGAAATAGCAGCATTTCCCAGGCATTCTTTGGGGTCTACTGAGAAGATGACATGCCAATTACATGGTAATAACCTGACTGATAATATTGTTTGGTAAGAACCAGATGTTGGTTCCAGAAGACTGCCGAGCTAAGAGAGGCGATCCACCTCAAGTTGGGCTACAAAAAAAGATGCTAACATGAGAGAAGTGCAGTAGATGCAGGTGCTTCTGCTCTCCTCTCTGTCATCTCATGTAACACGAATCCCTCAGTTCTTATTTTCCAGAGACAGAGAGAGGACAAAGAGAAGGGAAATCAGAGGAAAAAGCCCAGCCAAATACTTGCTGCTCCTTCCAAGTAAATGCTGGGCAAAGACTGAAGAGATGAGAAAAACTTTTCATTTTGGCCCAAAGAATCACAGTCTCAAAACTCATTAAAGGTTTTAGCAGCCACCAAGCCCCTTAGGTTCTCAGAAGCAGTAATGGACGAGAGTTTCTAACTCTCTGGAAGTACTGAGGGGTACATATTGGCCCAGACACAACCTCCACAAGACACTCATATTCAAGCATATGCCTCCCATCAGCTTCCCTTCTGCCCCAAGGGTCAGCACCCAGCAATTCTAAGCAGAGAAGTAGCCAGATCGTTTTCACTTACATCACTCTATTGGACACCTGGGGAAGAAATGAGACTAAAAGTCTATAACATGTAAGAAAATATGCAAATTCAAGCCCTAATAACACCAAGAAGTATGACATGATGACAGCAGTAATGTCTCCTTTCCAACAATCATAGGAAAATTTTGAAAGTAAAAGAGACAGTATCAAAAGTCTTAATCTTGAAAACTTTCAGCGAGCAATTAAGCAGGATTATTTTCTAGATCTTTATGTAAAATTCAGAGGAATTATTCACACATTTATAGCTAGTCACAGTTAGTACCTCGATGAATAATCGCCTTAGAGGACAATTCTCTGCCAGGAGCAGAGGAAAACCACCGCATTTCAAAAATACCGGAGTATAGCCTGAATACTCACTTAGGGCAACGCATCCGATTTTACCATCTTACTTTCTATTATACAATTATTAAAAGATGCCTCCTTTTTAAAATCAAAACGATCTACCTTTTATCTTAACACAAGTTAGAACATTTTGGCATTTTTCTGTCTAAAGGAGAAAGGTGATTATCACCACACAATAAGAAGAGTCTGCGCTTGATCAATACAGCATTTCACAGAGTTTGGGTATAGGAAAAAAATCAGATGAAGCAAAACCCCAGCTAATACTAAACAGCAGTGGTTTAGGCTGTGCAAATATATTACTTATCTCTGAAAAATCTTGTAAGGAGGTATCTGCAGAAAACATGAGCAACCTATAGATAGCTGTGAGCATACTGGAGCTATATGTGAGCACGATGTACTCTGTCACATTGTGCAGCTGGGGAACTCGGGGGAAGGCATGGGCTGATTAATCCATAGCCTAGATCAGCCGCTCACAGACAATTGAGTTGTCTGTGAATCTGCTTGTGCATTACAGCAGGCTTTTAAAAATTGTTCAAGTACAGACTATCAGTTCCATATTTGTGCAGTAAGAAGCTGAGTATTTAAAAGATAAATTTGAATGAAATGTAAACAATACAAAAGAAAGCTAGCGCTTTGGCTTTTGTTTGCCAAATGAACTCTATTTCCTGAAAGTATTTTGTAGCCTAAAAACTTTGATTGCATTACTTTAAGAATTCCATGGGGAAAGAACTGCTACATTGACAAATCCAAATAAGGAAAAATGCACTCTGCATTACAAGCAATACCCTGATTTTATTTTAAGGTGAGATTATTTTTGTTGTTTTGTTACCAATCTGCTGTTCATCATACCTGCAGTACTAACATTTGCACTTGTGGTAGCCAAAATAGGTAGCAGTACTACCTATTTTTTGCTGATAAAATAACTTCACATAATAAATACAAAGAATTAAAGTAAAAAATATTTTTTTACAATCCTGCATTTTGCGTTTGGAGTTGTAACATATAGCTAGCAATTCACTCTCTGCAAAAAATAAAATAATGTTCTATACTTGGCTGCAACTTTTGTGTAAGTGCAAGCAACAACTGCAGTATTTTTTTGAGATGAGCCACACTGATAGCTTTGCACTTCCTTGAGGCCTCTTCTCTTCTCACTGAATGAACTCCAGGGAATGGCATCATGTCGGGCTTTCCAGATGGATTATGTGAAGCCATAGCTCAATGTCATTTTCAATAGCAAGGCTCATAATTAAAGGTCAAATAGTCACTTCATCTGCAATCAATCAATAGAAGAAGTACTAATACTAAGTACTAATCAATCAATGGCAAATGCACTAATAAAAGCCATGCATCAAATGTCCGCATATGTGTGTGCTCACATGTACTGTGCATATATGTGAGTAGGGAGAAGGAGAGAAAGAGAACAAAGTGTGGGTGAATATGCCAGAGGGCATTGCGAATACTGTATTTATCTTCGCTCCTTTTAAGTTTATATCTTGTTTCACTCATTAAGTGAAATACAAATAAACATTAGCTTTTCTGCACACGTGATGCTCCGTATTCAAAAAACTGACAGAGCACCCACCTCTACGCAGAAATATCAGCTCGCGTTCCTAACTAAGAAACACAAAGGGACCTACCCTGTGTAATTTGTCCTTACACAAACATGCCCTGCACTCTGATCTTTGAGACAAAAAGTGTGTCAACTGTTCTGTCTACAAAATAAAACCCAGCATATGGGAACAGCACTCATCTCCGTGCAGAGCAAGCGCTTATTCATGGATTCAACAGTGGAAGTGGCAGTTGGCCTCATGAGCATGCACTGCATGGGAATTAGTTGGTTTCATAATATGGTGTGGGACAAAGTGACTTATAAAAGTCTTCTCATGCCTCTCCTATTACCACTTCTAAAGCTTTAAAGCTGTCAGCTCTTCTCCCACTTTAGTTGGTGCCATTCGAAGCTCCCCAGGGAATGGGCCAGACGTACCTATTTGGAGTTTCACCTGCCAAGCTGAGAGAAATCAGTTTCAAAGCGAAAGAACAAGTGTTGGGAGGTCATTTATACACTACCACTGGCATCTTGAAGACAAACAAAGCAGAGCTCCACAACGCACGTGAAACCAGACCCTGAGCAGTGTTTGTGCTTTCAGGCATTGTAATGACAAAGGGAGAGGGAAAAACTCTCTCTGCTACAAGAGAACAGAAGGTTTCTCCTTGCATGGTTTATAGTAAACACCTCTGGACAAGTAGAAATGTGACAGAACAACAAAAGAGTAAGGGCCAAAATGCGTACGTCTGTTCTTGTTTCTGCTGAGATCAGGGTGGACGAGACTGTGCTGGGTGATTTAACTGTCATTCAGAAATGGCTGATCCTTAAAACCAAATTAGATCTACTGCGCTTCCACCTTCAGTGAAGGAATAAACGCTAGCTGCTCTGGTTAACGTTCCTCTTCACATCATCAACTTAGGGCACACCTCATCGCACTACAGCTTTACAAAACTCGATCCTCCCTATTTACATAGAAATGTGTGTTTATGCATCTCTACCTTATCTGGACCTGGTACTCGTACCGAACAGAGTAAAATACCAGTGGTCTCAAAACCAGCCAGCTTGAGACAGATACACAGCAGGCATGCCTACATAGTGGACATGCTGTGTCAGGGTGCACATGAGAAGGGGGGGCCCCTCAGGTTTATCAAAGATGGGCTCCCAGAGACTGCCTAAAAGAACATTTCCCCATCAGGAAAGGGTGCTCAATTCAGGCCACGCTGCCTGCTGGCCCCACGCATGACAAGCCTGGAAGCCTCAAAGAAACCTTGACAAAGCTGAGCCCCAGAGATGGAATACAGCAAGGGAAGCACAGGTCCCAACCACCCATCGATCTCAACGCAAGCCCTGAGCAGTAAGGAAAGGTAGCGCAAAAGCGCACAGCCTAAGAACGAATTATGTCTTGTGACTAACCTCCTTGGAGGCAAACATGCTTTCCATGAGACACCAGCTCTTCCAGGATGAAGGTAAAGCAGTCTGTCCTGAAGCTGACAAAGGCTGTGGCTGAGATACAGTCCCACAATACTGTATTCCAGCATCTACCTGTTTCATTTCAACTTGCACGCTTATCCATGAGACATATGTATTAGCAGGGTAAAAGTATATATGGCTGGGGAGAAGCTTTAGGAGAGTCCTCGAAGTCAAGGTGGCCAAAATATTTTTGTTGGTGTGCTCGGGCAAAGAAAGATGCAAAATACAGAGCCTGACGCATCGGGCTGTGCTGTTGAAAGCAATAACTTGGAATTGGAAAAATGTGAGCCAAGTCGTCAAGCAAGCCAGGAATCTCAAACTAGGTTCTTCTAAAGGAGGAACTAAAATACAAAAAGGAAAGTGCACGAGTGGAAGAAAAGCGAACCGACTGAGCTGTGTGCACAGGGTGCAGGTCAAGACAGGCTGCATGAGGATGTTTGGTAGAGTGAGTAAAAGAAATGAAGAGTCGTAATTTTTTTGTGGGTGATGGCAAGCCCTTCTAGGGCTTAAATATTTAAAAAAGGCTTTGTGCTTATTTTCTTAGGGTCATGGCAAGCTGCAGAAATATTCAACAGAGTGTATACAAAACTATTTTCACTGGGGAGGGAAAGGGAGACTCACACATTTGTGCTGTGAAATACAACCAGCTTCGCTTCTGTAGTATCACAGTTGTGTCCTAAGCTTATACATATCTCCAAATAGCACGTACAGTAGTGTGTTATGACTTAGGCGTGGAGTTGCTTTCTATAAATACAGGTGTAACTGTCTTCTTGAACACAAGCTCATTTATTAGGTGAAGCTTCAGTTTCATAGAACATTTGCTGAAAAAGACCTAATGTCATTTAATCTATGTTCTGCTCCGAGGCAGGATCAACTCTAGCTATCTAATTCCTGTCTGAGGCTTGTCTACAATGATAGGAGATTCAAGAGATCAATAGGCAACATATTCCAAAGCTAAACTGTTTTACATTAGACGGGTTTCTGTGGTTGTTAGCTTAAGTCACTATTATTGTAACATAGTCCTTTCCTTTTCAAAGTCCATTGTGAAAGAGTTACTTTTTTCCTTCTTTGCATCGACCCTTTACGCATTTGAAGATCACTACTGTATTTGAGCTGTCTTCTCTCAACAATCCCAACTGTTTCAACCTTCCTCCGGGGTCATATTTTGAGTTCTATGATCATTCATGGCACTCTCCTCTGATCTCTTTCCAGTTGGTCCACATAATTTTTGAATTGTGGAGTCCAAAACATCATGCAAATGTCAAAAGCCATAACGGTCTCAAGCCATACAACTTTTGCTACTTCTCTGCAACCCACAGGACCTTGTGTGAAAGGAAATTAGGTTAGTTTGGTATGATATGCATTTGACAAATCTATGGGGCTGTTACTTCTTTCTTCCTACACTGTTAAAACAATTTATTTAATTATTTGTTTCAGTAGTTTTCTACAAAATGAAGTTAAACTCACTGATCTATAACTCCTCGTCCCCTCCTCGTTTCCATTGTGAAAAAGAGGCATTATGTTTGCCTTTTTCTTGTCTTCCAGAAACTCCTTCACTTCCCACAGACTTTCAAGGGCACTTGCTAACAGTTCTGCAGCACAGGCCTGGCTGAAGCAAAGAACCCTGAGATGAGTTTCGCTATATCAAACTGACTTGGAAAACATCTTACCTAAGTCCCAACTTGTTCTTCCCTTGTTTCAGGCTGACTTCTTACCTTTGTTATTCACACTAGCTGGGTTTCTCTTTGACAGATACAGTCTTGAAAAGGCATATATTCAGTCACATATGCTTTATCAAACATATGTTTTCATATTTTGAAAAACAGTAAAAAAATACTCAAGTACTAGTCGTTTCACTGACTGAACGTAATGGATGAAGGAGTAGCAAGTGGCTGTAAGCATAACTGATTTAGTGAATTTTGTGAATTTCCACCAGACCATCTTATTATCACTAAGTGATAGTCATAGGTGACAAATATCTCAACAATGCTTTGATAAATGAATTCTAATAAATCAAACTATCCAAAATATCTGCAGACATAAAATAAACACATGCATTTTGCTCACGTTAAGCAAAAGACAGCATTGTCTAGTTGTGATTTCTGAATACACCTCATGCTTTGATTTTCACTTGTACATCCCAACTTTTAGGTGTAAGGTTTTACTGTGATACTGGGCAGATATACCTTACAATCTTTTCAGTGACAAACCTGAAATTTTGTCAATATTGGATTAGGCAACAGAAAGAAAAATCCAGCTTTCCATAAATGAGATGGTATAACCACTAAAATCTCAGCTGAGAAGACTGTTGCCTGCCCTGTAATAAGCCTTTATTTTATCTATGCAAGAATATTATCCTACTGTTAGTATCATATTGGTAGCATTACTCATCACACGAAAACCAAAACCATTTAAGCAGAAAAGCCAGCAACCAATATTTTTTTTCAACACAGCAAGGTATGAATGCTACTGTTATTTTGTTTAAAAGCTTATCTACTGACTTACCCAGGGTGAGGGATTTGTGTGTGGAACAGAAAATGATAGCCACTGTGTCTGCTGGTGTGAAACTAGAGTTATTCCTAGAAAAGAAAGAGTTTTAATAACCTCTGATAGCAAAAACCTTCTTAAAACATCATCGATCAAATATATTACTTTGAGGATCCATATGCACGTTCACATCACTTTGATCAGGTCTAGTGACAGAAATAATTCTACCCACAAATGAACAGTAGTGTTTGATATTTTTTTTAAAAGCAGAATTGTTTCTCAGTTGTGGCAAACTCTCTAATGAATATGCTCCCGTGTGAAGGAGAGGAATTCTGAACACACGGTATGTAGGACAACTTTATTCCAGCCAAGGTTATTTTTGCAAACATGCTATATCACAGCAGTGGCCAGCTTGCCTTGGTAAAAAAAGACAATGACCTACGATTTCTTTTCCTATTATGTAACGTTAACAAAATGCTTGATTTAGATGGTATATTGAGTCTACACTATAAGCACTGCTTAGAATATGTAGTTATCTTCCACTTCAGAGAACAACTGCATCTAAGGGTTTACACACTGGGAGTAAGGCCAGGAAGGATGGAAAAATTATATACAGAGCGAGATATATGACTGGCCAATGTATCACCCTTTGGTCCAAATTAGGAATCATTTTATGAGATTCTAAGTATTTACCACACTGAGTTGGTTACTACTTAGGGCATTTTAGATTTTACACTTGGGACACATCTTTCCCCCAGGTTAGTTCTGGCAGTTCAAGTTATTTAAAAATGTCTTCTAAGGTCAGGGTGTATGATCTTGTCACAGAGAAATTTTCTTGTGGCACTAAGAAAAGCATAAGTAGCTCTAAGACACTGCACCCTTCTTTATGATTCTCCCTTATGGATATTGTATAATTTATATAAAGCATATGTCTGGAGTCTGCTGTATTGTGGCACTTCCCATTCAGCAGAGTGCTGCTGAGAAAAATACTCCAGCAAGCCTAAGTGAGAGGACAATGGTGGATACTCTGACCAGCTCAAGTGATGCACTAAGCCATTGGCTAACACCATTCTCACAGCACTATTTTTTGATAAGTGAATGTACAACTGTTCTTCCTGGTTGATATTTTAAAAGAAAAAAAAATAGCTTTACCAAACATTAGTTCAGGACAACTGTCTTTTAAGAATCACCATATAAAAGTAACAAATTTGACATATACAGAGAAGAGTGAATTGCCAGCCCAGCAAATGTATCTTGAGATGTAAAAAGTCAAACTGAGTTCTCTCTCTCATATGTCATCAGCATGTCTGCAGGGCAAATTATACCTTCAGTGACATCTGTGCAAATCCATTTTTTTCAGTGGATGAGGTATAGCAGTGATTGATTGAGATTTAACAACTCTGTAATTAACACACAAGAAAGGACAGAATTCAGGTCCTGCTCTCTTAGCCTATGAAACTCTAACAGAGAAAATGCAGTAAGGACAATATGAAACACCAAAATGAGGTCACCCCTATTCAGAAACCTGCCCTTACACATTTGCATAAACTGTATCACCCAAACCAAAGATATCACACAAAACAAATATTCAAAGGTTCCGATTCAGCACATTCAGTTACCTTGTAGAGAAGAGGAAAGTCAAAAACATGAAGCTCATCTGAACAGAAAATACTGAAAGAGAAACAAGTTAAAATTAGACTTAGATCACAGAGGTAAAGATCACTTAAATCTCTGCAATGGCTGTGTACATGCCGTTTGCCCCCGTACCACAGGTCAGAAGCTCGGCTGGACCAAGTCTGTCCAGAGAGATCCAATGCCAGACAACCTTTAAAGACTTCTGAATCAAGTATTTCCTGACACGATGAATGGCAGGGAAGTTCACTGCCGCATGCTGCACATCTGTTTGCACTAGTTTTGCTTATTGGGTTGACAACATAAAATCTCTCAGACATGCTGTGGTTGCCAAGTATTTAAATTTAGCCCCTTTCTGTTTAACAGGAGAAAGTACAATGTGTAAGCACGATCACAATAAATATTCTCACACACTAGGTATATTAGTCTCCCAATGAATGATCACTATTAAGAGAAGATCATCATAGACATTTTAGTTCCCTCTGAGACAAAGGCTAATTCCTGAACTGGGCAGTGTAGATCAGACAAAGCAGCTTTCGTTCAAGCTCAGTCAGCTTTGTCCCCTCATCCTGAGAGGAGCTCTCCTGACGCCGGCAGGGGTTGTGGGATGCACAGAGCCCACCCTTGGAGATGTGGGGAGAAGCAGGCGGCTTCCCCGCTGTGCCGGGAGTAGCTGCTGGGACTGCAGAGACCAAACGTCGTGCCGGAGCACGGGAACTCCCCACAGAGCTGAAGGAGAAACCCTGTGACCTGCCCAGACCTTTCCTGCATGTTTGTGGGTTATGGGGGGAAGGGCTTGAACTCGCAGCAGAATCTGCGGTGGGTCCTCTCCCTTTTCCTTGCAAAACTTGGGAATGCAATAAGGCTGATGTGTCCCATAGGGTAGTGCGAACCAAGACAATACATTTGATTTTGACCCCAGTTCACAACTGGGCAACGTGGCAGGGATATTAGCTATTACCAGTGACATTTTCCATTCTCTTACATACATTTCCTAGAATGTATAAATGTCACCTCAGCATGCACTTAATTCTTCCTTCACGAACTAAGGAAGCAATCCATTGTTCCTGAATTACAATTTTTCTGCAACTAAGTACATTAATTTAATATGCACAGAAAAAAAAAATCTCTTAATACGTATAATTCTGTAAAACAATAAGCAGGTATTGCTACCAATTATCCCTTGCGCATATTTTGCTGCGGCTAGAATATTAACATAAAAATTACATAAAAACATTGATCAGCAGAATAATAAATGCAGTTTCATCTCAAACTCCTCGTGCTAATTTCACATCCTGGTACATAACACAACACACACATCCAGCCAACACACGCAATGGCAGTACAGAAACTTCCCAGAATACAATGTGCATATCCGTCTCTGCAACTTCCTTGGGTTTTTGTTTTATAAATATTTTAGAAAAAAACAAATGTCTAATATGTTCCAAGCTGTTTCAATGCTCACGTTAATATTCTTACTAAGAAACTCTAGTTATGCACACTGGCAATGAAAACGTATATATAATGATTTTCAGTGTATTGCACTGCAAGTGGTATCTATAATTACACGTGGCACAAATGCAGAGCTGTCTCGCAGAGAAATAAAAGAAAGGACAAGAAAGGCAATGGAAGTAACCACTCTACATCAACTGTTCAAGGAAGAACATGCCTTTTTAACTTTTTTTTTCAGAGTAGCGGTCAGCACAGTAACGTAAAATTACTTCATTTTGAATTTCTCCGCATGTTAAATCAGAGTTGAAAAATTTTCATATCCCTCTTTTTTGCTGACAACTATGCACTGATTTAAGTGCATCTGGGATGTGGTCCTTCTCAGGTGCCTACACAAACAAGTATTTCCTCCATTTTGAAAAAAGGCTCCTTAGCATGGCTTCCTCCTTCTTTGCTTTCAGAATAAAGTACCATTTATAATTCCATGTAGTATTGTAAACACGTATAGTGTTTCACAATCCAAAGAACTGCCACAATTAGGATAGAATAAGAATTCACCCACAAAGGGCAGGGGCAAATTTCCTACTGACTTTAGTGGAGGTTGGACTTACAGAAGATACATTATTTTTATTAGACAGAAACATGTACATGCACACACTTCAAGGTAGGTGATGCATTGATTTCTCAAAATCTAACAGTTTTAGAGTGTATGAGATGTGATTTATACTGTAGTTACCTCTCCCCCAAGCAAATTGAAACTCCTGTCTCTGGACAGTCTGAAGCAAGATTGGAATTCCCTACTGGGAGAGGAGACAGTGGCTGTATACCACTGCCTTTCCCTGGGAGGTAGTGATCTGCAAGTGTATTTTTAACTGATGGCAAGGATACCGGCAGTCTATTCTCATGTGTATGTTATTTAAGGCTGAATTACTAGAGTGCTTCTAAAACAAACTCTGCAAGAAACGTGTTCATCCACAGAAATATATCAACACATTTGAACTCCCAACTAGTTTCTAGGTTTATAATACGGTAAGGAAGAACTATTTAAAAGTTGTAACAGTGCTTTTGAATAATAGCTCAAACCCAAAACTTTCCTTTCTGTTTGGAATGCAACATCAGTGCATTTATGGTTGTTTAATAACAAAGAAGCGAAAAGAGAATGGTCGTAAACACTTGGAAAGTAATATTGTGTGCCTTTAGAAAGGGAGGGCCACTGAGCAACCTCAGGCACCCTAAATAGCAAGGTTCATCCCTCTCTAAATGTTTACTCAATCCCCTAAAAGCATGCAGCCCCTAAGAAGTCTGGTAACCTCGTCTACTAGACGCGTTAAAAGTACAAGCTGTAGCCCCAGGCCAGTATCCCCACAGCCCCACCCTTTCCAGTACATATAGCTCATCACACACCTGAAACGCAGATAAAAGAGATGCTTTAAGGCTGAACTTACTTATGAACACTATTATAATCAAGCTAAATTTATCAAGGTCAATATTTGGATTGGCGAAAGTATCACAGAATGTTGTGTAGATGATCATCAGGAGCACGCAGCTGCTGATAGCGCCAAATGGAGGCTTCTTCCTTTCAAGCCAGTCCTTGATGTATCTTCGGACAATCTGAAACACAGAAACCAACAGGTTGCCTCTTTTCAAAGATGCAGGGAGCCAAGTTGGGCATCACAAAGTGAATCTGACAGCGGAAAGACACAAAGAGAAGAGAGTAATTTGGATGACGGCCACAGTGGATTTCAAAGCTTCCCTGCCACACAACTCTTCTTCTGGGGAATTTAACATTTGTAGTGCAACTTCCACTGGGCGTCCATAATGAGAGTATATTTTCAAGTACATTCAAATCCATCCTTAATCATGCCAAATGTTCTTTGCTAGCTGTCACTGAGACATGCCCATTAAGCCTCCCCAAAGTTTATCTCCTCTGCTGATACTAATGGATGTATGTAATTATCACAGTCCCCTTTGCATCAACAGACAATTCCAAGTGCAACTTTGGGAATCTTAAAAATCTGACATCTTCAGGAATTTCATGACGGTAGATAATCGAAAGTGATCCATGGAACATTTTAATATTTAAATAGCTAGCGATGCACCAGAAGTTTTTAATTAAATTATAACTCAAGCTTGAAAAGCAAAAGTGCATGTGTTGTGGGAGTTTAAATAATTCAAACTCTGAATATCTAGAGTTTTTGTAAATCCAAAGACAAATGCCATTTGCACGCTTTTAGAATACCAGAATTAACACATGAAAACAAGGAAACCCACTGTACTTAGCAGAACTTTTGCACTTTCAGGAAACAGAATCTGAAGTTGTTTTTCAATAATTTTTTTAGAAACAACTATAAATTTCAAAGTAACTTCAACTTTCAAGTTATGCCACATACTACAGGACTAAGCCTCAGCAGATACAATGCATCTATTTCAGCCCTGCCTGGGGAGTCGCTTTTGGTTTTACTCTTTACTTTATATGGTTTGAAGAAACTTTTTAAAGCTTTTATCTTACAGCTGCGACTTGCGTTAATTTTTCAGCAATCACATTATCTTGCCTAATTTCTCCCGAGACCTCCTGATGTTCTCTGTTACCATGCTCTTTCAGAAATAATAGCACCAGATCCTGGAACACTTCTACCAAAGGGCTCTAAAGGTGTCTCGTTACCTTCCCATAGCGGTACCATTAATAAACACCACCACTATCGTTTAATAATACAGAACATTTTAGAGCTATTCAAGATTAATATCAAAGCATCATCACCGATGCAACCACAGGACCTTTTCACACACCAACTGCCAAAGCTGTGGGATTGACCTCTCAGCTGTCGGTTTTCCTTGCTGCCTTCTCAGCTTGTTTGCAAGTCTCTCAATAGGGAAGTCCTGGAAGCAGCTACCCCAGTGACCACAGCAAACAGACTTCATTGACCACATGGCAGAGCACACACACTAAAAATTTGGCACATGGGGTTCATGCAAAGCTGACAAGGCTGAAGACCAGCACTTACCTCCCAGCACTTCTGTGCTTCCCACTGATGAAAAATAACAGATTTACAAGAAACCTTGTCAGGGAATGCTCAACACCCCAGTGACAACACTCAACTTTAAAATTTCACACTTGCCAGATGTTAAAGAGAGAACACGACTCGGAATATACGGCCAAACTCCTGAAAGAGCATGCAATGGAGCTCCTTCAGGCACCTCCTTATATGCCACCAGGTAGGAATAAACCACTACAGCGCTGAAAGAGAGGCAAGAAAGCCGAGTGAAGACATTTAGTGCGCAGTGTGAAAGACATCAAATGGGAAGACCAGATTTGGGACTCTGTAATTATCAGAAGCAAAAAGCAAAGTTTTTCACCTCTAAAGTGAGTGTTTTCTAAGGAAGTTAAAAAAAAATCCTATTATCCTATAAATCAAGGTCACATTAGGGAAAAAGAAAAGCTACTTAAGACCACCCATTTATTTACGGTTCTTCCAGAAGATTTATACTGAAAGTAACGAGATGTTGAAAAAGAAAAGTGATGGTTAATCATGCCACAGTACAACTTATACTGGAGATATTTATTACAAAAACTATAACCTTGTGTCTGTACAAGGCATAATTATAACATACACAATAATAATAATTTAACATGGATTAGCATATAAGAGAAAGAAAAACAATTTTAAAAACAAAACTGCAAGCAGTATTTCCTCAGAATATTCAATTGGCTGATGTCTTCTTTAAATATCCACCTCTAGTCTGGAATTATCATGATTCAACAACCATAAATACCAGTACAGCTTGTTGCTGCACATTGTATTTTTTTTTTAAAAATGACATAGTTGGACCCTGAAGAACTAAATTGTGGCTTCAACAAATCATCTAATCAACCCAGTGTCATGCTAAATGTATACTGTAAAAACATAGACAGAATACATCCTCCCTAACACAGAATCCCATACATTTTGATCTTCTCACCAGGTTCAAGAAGATCTATAATTTCAGAGGTCGATTCAGCCTATGATCATTGATTCAAGGCAATCTAAATTCTTGCATAACTTAAGAGGGGAGAAATATAACCCTACAGGTATCAGTAAAAACTCAGCTAGATTTTTCAGAGGGAAGCTCATGTCAGCTGATTCATTTTGACTGAAAAACAATCCATTTGTTACTTATTCATGCCCTGCAGAGTTGTTTCAGGACAAGGATGCTTTGAAAGGCTTTTAACTCTTAACCCAATTCTACAACTTTTCAGGTTTAACACAGAACTTAAAAAAAATTGTGAAGATTTGTAGTGAAGTAACAGTAAATCCCACAAATACAATAAAGACAACACACAATAACATACAGAGCCAGGCAGCCAGCGAACCTTGTTGTTCTGTGGTGCCGGCACTCTCTGACAAGAAGTCTAATAGAGGTTGAAAAGCCATGAGCAACGCAGATTGAAATGATTAAATAAAAGAACCTCATAGGTAATTTGGAGCCTGGACAGAGATACTAAGCTTCATTTGTCTGCAAACACAGCAAAAGCTAACACAATCATTTTTGCATGTTATGGCCTGTACGAAGGATGCCACACTCGGGCACTGTACTGGTGTGCCACCCCTCCATTGTAATGACAAAATCCAGTATTTTGAATTACATTCCAGTCCAACGGGGGACAAAGGAGAGACAAGCACTAGAGAAACATGCAGTTGAGAAAGCATATGAACTGATACTCCTGTGAAAAGATGAACTTACAGCCTGGGGTAGAAACGTGAACGACTGACATCCAACATAGATGCATCAGACCGGCACACTGATGGAAAAGAGCAAAAAGGGGAGTATTCTTCAGGTGCAATAATTCCACAGTTCTAGTGAAAGGAATGAATGCCTCACATAAAAAAAATGCAGTTAAAAACAACATCTTGGGGCGCAGCAGGGGGGAGGCAGAGATGTTGGAAGAATAATCATTGTGTGAAACATAAAAGCATTTAAAACCATATTTTACATGGGAAAATGCTGCAGGACGCTGCCATATTGCAAATAATGCACGCACAATTTTTAAAGGTACAATCTTGCAACCCGTATCCCTGCTGAGACTCCTGCAGAATTACTTCTGCAAGGAGGGCTTTGGGGCCTCTGGTCCCATGGTAGTGATCAAATGAAGCACAATGAACTGCAAAGATTTTTGTGCAGATTTAAATGCCGGTCTCAAAGAACAGGGAATTTTTGATGGCTGACACAGAGGTTGCACATGAAAGAACAGTGGATGGCAAATCCTCTCCTCAAACTGTGGTTTAGTGGAAAGAAGAGAGGCAGAGAAGCAAAACTTTGTAGTAGGTGATATTTTATAAATAACCTGCATGATGAAAGATGCTGATAAACTCACAGAAAAGTTAGACGATAAAAGAACACAAATCTGTCCATCAGGTGACTACCTCCTGGTGACTACGTCCTGGCAGTCTCCAAAGATTTTTGGAAAGACATCAGCTCAAATTTGCTTCAAAACCCCGGTCTAGGCTCAAACTTTCCTCTTGCCCAGGATTTAATTTTTAACAACAAAGGAATGTAATTACACATGAATTAACAGTTGTGTCCCCATTTCAATTCAGTTCTTCTAGCAGAATGGTTACATCCACAGCATTTTTCCTCCAGACTGCTCCGTATCCTGCCATAACCTCCTTGTCTCAACACCAGCCTCCCTAAGCAAATGGGCTAACTGCTCATCTGCTTAATTCACTTAACATTCCCCGTACAAAGGAACACAACCTGCTATTCCAGGAAAGCAGGTAAATAAGCCTCATATATTATAAGTTCATACATGAAAATAGCAGAAGATACATTATAGAAATACAATTCACTTATCTAATTGTACCTTCGTAACAGCCACCCTGTATACCCAGAGAAATTTGTCAGTAAAATACAGCTAGACTGTTTCCACCTGTCTGCTTAAGTGCTGGACATACAAGATAAAAAATGCAATAAACAATGTAATTCATTAATGTTCATTATTAATTGAACTAAATAGGGCAAGGAGCTCCCTCATGTATATGGAATGGAATAATTTCTGACATTTGTAATACAGCACATCTTTTAAAAATTATCTAGATCTTCAACTTAATTTTTTTTAAACCCATGAAATGCAAAAAACCAGGGGAAATGTTTCTGAAGTCACTTTTTCTGTTTCCATTATATACTCAAGAGTATCTCTTGGTATTTACATCCTTACGCAAAGTAGATTTTTCCTTATTCTATCAACTCTTTTGGACTGATTTAATCTTTAACAGAGTTTAAAGTATTTTTACTGCACTTCTGCTACTCTTGCTTATTATCTATTGGTATGTACTTCTAAATACCTGGGGCTTTACCATTTCAATGAAGAAACACAAGACACTTTTTCATTGTGTTGAAACACACAAGGAAACAAGCTGAAACTATGCTGGATTATTGCTATACCTAAATGCACCTTATTTACTTTGTCTTTCAAGGTAAGATTCCTAATTCATTCTTAACTAATACTATTACTACTTAGAGCAACAGACCTTTGCAATGAACTCTGCAATGCAAAATTTTCTTTTGAAAAGCTTTAAGTCAGACTAGATATTTGCAACTGTTCAATAACTTCTCAATATCTCTTCTTATATAGTGATGGCAAACCAAGAAAGATGACTGCGTGGAATATTGGGAACTACTTCAGTGAAGCTTGGAAGACACAAAAGGGGGAAAAATTGGAAAAAAAGTGAACTAAGATGACAGCGACTGTGAAAACCGGTAGAAAGAATCAAATACTAGAATGGAAGAGAGATTATGCAGGTTGTAGAAATGACATAAATATGACGGAACATCCTTCACAGATTTCTATAGCATAGCCACTCTCCATATATCCAAGTCATCACAGTTCAACTGCACAGACCCTTTTCCAAAGCAGAGCTCGTATCACTTCAGCCAGACCCTGTCCTGATAATTTTATAGGGACTGTACCTGTATGAAGGCACATGTTCTCCTGTTCCTATATACTGCTATAAAGTCTCAAACTTTGTACTGGTTTACCCATCTTTCTGTACCTTCTAGGACATCAATGAACGTCAAATCTATCCTTATTTTACGGAGTGTGCAATCTAATATTTCTTTTCTGAAGATGGGATGGAAAAAAAACCCCATTTTTGCAATCTTACAGGCATCTTGTTTTCTTTCCTCATCTTACCAAACTCCCCTAAAAGCTATCGTACTCCGTTATGTGAGTCAGTTCACTCCCAAGAGATTGCTCCTTACACACATACACCTTCAACGCAAGTTTTATAAAACCCACACGAGGCCATTTTCAAAATTAACTTTCACATTTTGGGGTAATTTACAACAGTTTCTTTAAAACCTTACAAAGAGGTGCAACATGGCAAAAATATAAAGGGAGCCTGTAGCAGCAGCACATGTTTTCTTCATATTTTGTATTTCTGTGGAGACTAGGTTCTGTTCCCTGTTTGAGTCAAGCGTCAGAAGGGAGCGAACTGTGGTCTGAAAGCTGTTTATCTGCCATCTCAGTTTTCTGCAACAAGCTTCCAGAAGCACTCATCTCCCAGGGTAACACTCTTCCTCCCTCCAGCTCCCCTGGACTTTGAAGAGAAAGTAGGGCTACTTCCATGTGGATTTAAGTTACAAGAACGAAAGGATTTGACACTGTTCCTTTTTTATAACAGTTTCTTTAACTATTGTTTCCCCCGCCCACCCACTATAAACAAACATTATAAGGTTTAGGTGAATAGTGCTTTCTATTCCCTAGCAGCCGCCACCTACCTTTCCCTTTCAATTTCTTATTCTTTAAAAATAAATACATTGCTAAGCTTTTTAGTTTCAATTTCACTGACAACTTGTATTGCAACACAGCACCCTTTTAGAGTTGTGTTTATCAGCACACCTCCAAAATGCTGATAGGGTTCCTCTGGAACATTTTGGGCAATGATGCAGAAGACACTTAAAATCCTTTACTTGTAGGACATCAAGGTTTTTTTGTGTGACTCGATTCAGTGAGGATTTCTGTGCAACTGGCTTCATTTTATAGATTTGGGAAGAACTACTACTTAGAATCATAACATTAATTTTAGCTTTAGTTAAGGTCTGTTTAATGTGAAGTGCCCACTTTACGCTGGCAGACAAATTACCAATGGGGCAACTAGAGAATGCATGAATGATAATGTACAGACAAGCTTTTTATTATTTATTCATAGAAAACAGCGGGTTTTGGTGTGCTGCTTTGAAAAATGTTCAAACTAGTAGAATATAATGAAAGCACAGTGAAAATTCTATTTCATTAACATTTAATCATAAATCGCTCTTTAATATAAAACATAAAATAAAAGTCTGTCATAAGCACTTAGGTGTAGAGAATGGAGAAAGTCTCTGCAAAAAGAGGAAAGGAAATATTGCAGTGGTTTTCACTGTTCCTGTTATCTGTCACTTCAGAAGGAAAAAATAAGCAAAGAAACAACAGTCTTCAGCCAAATCTCACAACTGGTCATGAAGAAACTGCTTAGACATTTCTCGAAACCTTACATTTTGCTGGCTAAAAGTATTACCAACGTCTATAGACAAGGAAACAATTATTTTACCAAAATCACAACAGCTCAGGAGCAGCAATCTTCATCAGAACTCTGCTACCCAGGAAAAAAATAATCAGAACGTCAAGCTGGCAGAACAAATTCAAAAATCTTTTCCATGAAATACCTATTACCATGTTTATCATATAACAAGTATTCTCAAATTCCCCTTAGAGATATACAAGAGTGGCGCACAAATAACAAACTCTTACACGCTACAGATCTTCAAGGCTTATAGAACATTAGATCTTTATAAAATACTATAGATTACGTCTCTTTTCAAGACCTCTTGTCAGAGTGGTCTTATTCATTACTCCATAAATACAAATGCAAGATTATACTATCAATACAGATTTGAGTAATAGCATACCGTCAATTAGCAAAAACACATGTGTAGACAAAGAGGATGCAGGCCACAACGCTTCTTTAGGTTTAGACGACCTGGCTATCTCTGACAAAGAACAGAGAAATTCTGCTTATTGAACATCATCTACCCGTAACTGCTATCTGTAATAATCAGTGCCTTTCTGATAACATATCATCTTCCTCCTCCTTTAACAGTTCTTTCTTTACTTAACAAATAGCAGCGAGTGGAGCCTGTACCTGCAGCCCTTTACACATTTCATTGTCAGTGGCTAGAAAAGTGTGTTTGACTCCTGTCAATGGCAGCCTTGCCACACTGAAAAACTGCTTGAGAAACAGGAGAAAATAAGCATCAATTACACTAATGTGACTTCTTTCTCCCAGCCATCATTAAAAATTCTGACAAGTCAGCCAAGCAACCAGAACTCTTGATACATTTTGCCATAAAGCAAACAAAAAAACCCCAAACAAAACAAATCTAAAAGCACCTTCTCATCTGCTTTGCTTATATCCCAGGGGCTGCTCAAACAGCCAGCTCTGCAGCCTGCTCAGGAAACGAGCATTTAGGCAACACAGGTTTTCCCAGAGGTGAGATTTTTTTTTTAAAGGAAAATAAAGCCCTTGGAGAATGCTTCCTTTAAGCAGCCTTCTCTGTTTTACCCTGATGTGGATCAAGCGTAAAGCCTCTGTTGATCACAGCTGAGTTAGGAAGGATGAAGAGAAGCAATCCTCCGAGCAGGCAGGTTCCAAGCTTGGGTTTTTTTTTTCCAATCAAGCTCTTTGCTACCAGGTAACCTTCCCAGGCATTCTGCCACTGACTTTTCTGCTGAACGGTATGACTGTGCATGGTAAAGAATTGACACTGAGGGCATGAAATGATAAATTAGAAGTAATTGCTGAAACCATCATTCATGAATTGTGGGCCATTATCTCTTAATGCATCTGGAATCCCAGAGTGAGCAACTTGTGATTCACAAAGCAATATTACGTTGCTGCGATGCATGTTGTGCAACAGTTCAGTAACAAGTGAGTAGTGGTTTACAAACTAAATGCAAAACTTCCCATCTAGTTGGGAGCAGATCTGTGCCACCTCCGGATGAAGGGCAAGCAGACCTATCACTGCATTTTTTGGTGTCAGTTTGGTGTCAGTTCTTTTCTTTCTTATTTTTTTTTCCCTGATTACTAGACGTTATTTTTTGATATCCACCATCAAAAATAGCTTCTATTCCTATCTGGGCAGGTTGATTTACCTTTGTACAGTTCTACCTAACCAAGACAATCCATGTAAAGTACCCTTGACATTTTTGATCTGTAGCTATCCTTAAGCACTTGTCTCTTCCACATCCTCTGAACAGATATAATCAAGTGCAATAACTTCAGAAACAAAGCCTTTATGCTTATAGAAATTTGAGCTATTTCTGTTGATCATTCATTTCCAGAAACTGCTTCAAACACTTTTAAAAGAGAATCATCCTATTTCTTTACAAAGCGTATTTATAAAAACCAAGCTCTTAAATAAATTTGTGATTGAGTTACACAAGCTTTAAGATTCTCTTATTTCTTTTCTTTCAGTCCTTAGCAGAACTCCAGTTACATCTGTTCTCAGTTAAATCTCATCACAATTCTGATTTTGAACTTCTGATCATTCAGAGCACTTATTTCATATGTTTACTGCTGAATTCATGTTACTTAGCCTTACTGTTTGGTGAAGCCAAAAAAAAAAAACCCCAAGTCCGCCAGTTACCTCACGTAGCAATTTCTTGTAACATCTTACCAAAGTAACATGCCATTATACATATAGATGAAAGCCCTCTTGAAATTTTGCAATCGCTTTGTCCAGCAATCTACCATCATATTCAGACTTACTACATTGCAGTACAGGTTCCTGATACTCCATCACTATAGGTTACTTTATTGCTAGATCTGCTGCCGTGCTATTTGTTTCCTAGAAATTTCCAACTAAGGCTTCCAACTAATAGCTTCCAACTTTTGGACCTTTCAGGACCAGAGGATTCAAGCACTTTTGCTTGTCCACTTTTGGTGGAGACCTATTTAACTTTGAGGAGATAAGAATGTGAATGATAAGAATGGGGCCTACAGGAGAGCTGGGGAAGGACTTTTTACTAGGGCATGTAGTGATAGGACGAGGGGGAATGGCTTCAAACTGGAAGAGGGCAGGTTTAGATTAAACATTAGGAAGAAATTTTTCACTTTGAGGGTGGTAAGGCACGGGAACAGGTTGCCCAGAGAGGTTGTTGAGTCCCCATCCCTGGAGGTGTTCAAGGCCAGGCTGGATGTGGCCTTGGGCAACCTGGTCTAGTGGGAGGTGTCCCTGCCTATGGCAGGGGGGTTGGAACTCGATGATCTTCAAGGTTCTTTCCAACCTAAACCATTCTATGATTCTATGATTCGATGATTCTATACTGTCGTAGGTTCATCAGCAACACTTTGTGGTCCTAATTAATACGGAGGTTCTTAATCATTTAACTCAAAGCATGTGAACAATTCAATAGCCTTCAGGGACACAGAAGTTATGTCCATTTTCCACATGGTATGGTTATATCCAGGTTACGCAGGTACTGATGCTGGTGGCTACTGTCATGCTTATCATGGTCATCTTCTTATAAGACTTCAGTGGGATTTTTTGACCATATAAGAAACAAACTTCACCAGGACTTCAGTAAGTTACAGCATGTGCCAATTTTGAAAGGTGCAATTATAGTTTGATACAAGACTGACTGACTGTTCTACATAGCACAGGCAATGACAGGTATTATTAACCTTGTCTAGGGTGCTCCTATATAGACTCCACTTCCATTTGCCTACATTTTAACCACCACTGTCTGCTTTAGGCTGACAAAATTCAGAAAGTTCTATCTGAACCCAGAGTTAAACTGGATGCTAGAATCAGCAACGGAAAATCCCTTGGGAATGAACTGCAAATCCCACCGATATTCCCTTTGTGCATTCTGAATGCCTGAGAACAACGAATACTTACAAGTATGTAACAAATAGGCTTCAGGTGTTTTGGTTTTGGTGTCCAAGAATAGTGGACACATCTGACAACTTTTGGTCTTAATATAGCAATTTCCCACCGTGACATGGGAGAAAAACATTATTAATATTTGTGAAAAAACAGATACGACAGAGACAAATGTCACAGAAAATCTTATATTGCAACTAGTATCTTTACATTCAGTGAAAGATTTCAATCATATGCCATGAAAAATAAGGTCTTGGGTTTCATTATGAACAATGAATATAAAATGAAATATTGAACAGCTGCTCATTCCACGAATACCCTCCATCCAGTGTAGCAAATGGTAAAGGAGTCATGCAGAAAGAAGTTTACAATTGTGCAATTAAAACCGTTATTGTAAAGCATATGCAAAATGGCGAGCAACCTTAATTTTATTATTTCTTAACTTCTGACTGCTTAGCCCTTATATGTTTTCTAATTTAGAGAATTTTTTATTCCTGTAATTAGTAGTAGATACTACACAGGGAGAACTTCCTTCATCATCCAGGCAAAGGGCATGTGACAAAAGGACTATATAGTATTCTCAAAGCTCATTTGTATGGGGCTGGAATTTCTCACAGCCTGGGCTGCCATTTTTCCCACTTTATGTTCACAAACTCCCTTCTCTATATGCAGTAGCGTATGTTTGTGGTAGTGAGGGACAGATGCTCAATCTCAACAAAGATCAATGTGGCTCCAGGGAGCACTGTAGCATCTTTTCTCTGATATTAGACTTCACTATCCTGAGGCTGTTCCTATGTGGCAGCTTACCAGGTTGCCAGTCTGTCTTTAAGATAGCTCTCTTTATCTTATTTTTTTAAATAAGAATGTATATTTAAAAGACATACCTGTCCAATAATAAGGGGGACTACAACAGTCATAAACAGCTGCGAGAATATAGATGTAAAAGGCACAGAGGAGGATGATCCAAGCTACAAAATAAAAATATACCGTTAATATTGCACTTTTTCTTAGTATCTGCAAATATTATACACAGATATAACACATCAATATACATTTTATTTTATGCATAAAAACTTGGAAGTCTGTGCACAAACTTGGAAGTAAGTGCACACATGTTTAATTGTTAAGTCACAATAAAGCATTTGGTATTCCACAATAAGAAAACTAAAACAATCTCTGGTTGTTTTATGACCTAAGGTAATAGCTCCATCAGTATACATTTAATTGAAACCCCGCTACACATATATGCAAAGTAAATCATATAAGCATTTCTAGGATGATAGTCTGAAAAGACAGGGAGTGAATCTTCCTAACTAGGCAGTTAGCTCAACTAGCCTTACCATTTAGATAAAGATCAAGCAACAAAAATTGATGTTGTTATTTCAATAAATAAATTATTTAATAATTATAATTATTATTATAATGTGAAGACATTCACATGTTTTATTTCAATGATGTTAAAGAAAAGAACTATTGAAAGTATATAACTGTTCTTTCATTAAGACAACTAAACAGTGACAGGCTTAATCTTCATGTAGGTGATCTCTTAATTATAACTGTAAACGTGAAAAGCATATTTTTTAAAGATGCAGCTAGAAAAGGTGAACCAATCACAGTCAGTGGGATTTTTGGAACCTACTTCAGAATGCTTAGGAAAATATTCACTATTTTTTTACATACTGATTGGACATTTTTTATGCTAGGTCATTGAAAAGTTTCATGTAATGTAATTTAATATATCTTTAGCAGCAATAGAATATGCATTAAGAAATATATAGTAAGATGACCAAGATAGAATTGTCAGAGCTTCCACAGACAACCATTTGCTTCATGATGAGGGTAAATGACATAACACTAAGGATTTCACAGATCCACATTATTTTATATTTTGCACTTCATTTTAAAGAACCTCAAAATGATGACAGAATTCAGAATCTTTTCAGCTTCATCTAAAGAATGTTGATTTCCTAAAACATTCTCACATACATCATTCTCATAAATTACGCTCAGACTGCATTATACTTTTGACACTTCTCTTCCTTTCAAAGCTACCTGCAGGCATGATAGACAAGGTGATCATACAATCCAGTCACTTCCTAAAACTCTGTCTAGAAAAATCAACATATGGCCATAAAACTGGGTTTGACATAAAACCAGATTCTTCAGAAAGTCAAAGAACAGAAAAATCAGGAATTTCACACTGAAGTATTTTACTTTATTCAGAAATTTACAGCTGCAACCTTTGCCTACAGAAAATAATCTGATGAGAAAATGCCAATTATACCACTTTTGCAGTGTTTTAGGTGTATGTGCAATGCTTTTTATAAATGCCGCTTGTATACAAGGCTTGGGAAAGCAGGAATACACCAGCAGAGCTGCCTGTATGCAAGCTGAGCTTTTGGTGCACGCAGGTGGCATCAGAACCAAGAAACGGCATGGAATTAACTTCTGACATTAGGAAATCATGGGACTTTGAGTGTTGCTTGGCCAGCTGAGAGTTTAAGAGAGTGGAACCAGACCAAATCTACTCTTTTTTTTAACCATATTCCACCATTTGCTTTCATACGTCCCTTTCTGAATATACCCTAGGTAGGGTGCCTTGGGCAGAATATATGGGATATGGACAGTTCCTACACATTACCTTAAGTGCCAACATCAGGTAAGACTCGGTCTGGTCGTTTAATAAATTACAGCATCTCATCCCCATCACCTCCAATTTTAACAATGTGGGCACAGAAGATGGTTGGAGGTGACCTGAAGATGATGTCGTCACCGAGACTTTTGGTCTGCAAGTAGGGTGCAAGTGAGAGCACTGAGATTAAGGAGCCTAAATTTTCCATGGAGGCAAGACAGAGATATGAGAGCTTGCAGGGGAAGATTCAGATCACCCACATGAGTACATGAAGTCAGGCAGCGCAGCCACTCCGTTCCCAAGAGACACAGGGCTCTCTGCATGATTCCTTGCAGAAAGTGGAGCAGAAAACTCCATCATACCACTCATGATCTCCTTGTTGTTTTAATTCTTGTAAGGAGCTTCTGAAATTTTAAAAGGTTCATAGTTTTTCAAACTGTATTTGGACTTATTTTTTTGCTATGTGCTGAGGAGCTAAAAGCATTACTTACTGTGTATTCTAGGAAGCTTTTTCAAGTGAAAGTGAAGATTTTTAAACTTTAAAATCTGCCTAGGTCACAGAGGAGTGAATCTAACCAAGCAGTCCGCATGCCAGGACCCTCTGCATAGCTTCACAAAACCATGGCACGTTGGCAGTGGCTCTTGTGCATTTTTATAAAAACATTGATTGGACTTCTCTCACTACTTTAAAGTTTTATGCTCAGTGGATGCATAATCAGTTTCTAAGTCAGGAATGAAAAACTATTCGACAATATAACTTCTGAAACAGGCAGCTATTCAAACAGCAATAGTCTTGCCAGCTTTTTGAAATATTACTTCAAATGTAGCGTATCCAAGTTGTTGTGGATTCTTAAGCACTTGGGATATAAGGATATGTTTTGGGTGTGGGGTTTGGGTTTTGTTTGTTTGTTTGGGTTTTTTTTTTTACATAATTAGAAAATGAATCACAGGTACTGTGCTGGGATGCTAAACCAATTTACCTAGGAAAAGTAAAATGACTTTATTCAAAGAAACAATCCTCTATATCAGGATATTTTTTTATCAGGATTTTTTTTTTTTTTTTCTTCAGGGTAGGTTNTTCACCTTGTCAACTTCACCTCACCCATTCAGGCTCATCTCACTGTCATCTGGACCACCAAAAGGCAGACATTTCAGGTAACCGTTTCACCCTGACTACATTTTAAACAAAACAGAAATCCACATATCAGTCCAAAAATGTCCAAAATGAATAAGTAAATAAATAAATTATTCATTAACCCTCCTTTTGCCCAGAGTTCTTCAACTACATCTGGATTATAAGGGCAAAAACACCTCTCCTTCTTGTAGAAAAAGTTTTTCTGCTTCTAATATGACTCCTCTCCTGCATGATCCTATGACCACACTATTTTTGACCCTGTTTCAGTTGTGTAGTTAATCATAGTCTTCTGCCAGACTCCAGCACCTTCGTTACTTTCTACAGAATAGCATGGAGCTAGCTTTTTTCTTGGGTCCTTAAGAAGTCCTAACACTGCTATGCCACACTTGGTCACAGAGGTTCGGAGCAGCGTGCTTGCTAGGCTCTGCCCCCTCTTCACGCACTGCTATGACATTAGACTTCCCTGTCCCATGTATGGTACTGACAGTATTTCTTCAAACAGACTTCTGAACTTTGCTTCCCTTCTGCATATGACAGTAACTTCAGTGGACTGTTTTTTATCAGAATCTATCAGTTAGACAACATCTATAAACACTTACATTACTGTAATCTTAAATCTATTCCCAGAGAAAGACACAGAAGATAAGAAAGGCTGAAGAAAAGGCAGGAACTTCTCAGACAGAAGAAAAAGACATTTTAACCCAGACTCTGGACATACAGTGGCTAACCACAAGGAATCACAAATGCTAAAGAACCCACAGCTAACGGGTGCATAACTTGACCAGGACTGCCTCAACATTTGTAACATGCAAACTCATGAGGCTCACAAACATGTCTCATGGACTCTCAGACACTGCCTGGGTTCCAGACTTCCTTTGAACCTGGATTTTATCATCACATCCATTTTGACAAAGAAATGAGAACTGAGGAACAGAGGAAGCAAAAAGTTTGATATAATGTTAATCAAACCTTCCTATACATTTACAAATGCAAATTTTGGTCAGGTTTTAGTTGGATCAAGCTAAGTTCTGTGGTCTGTTTGCTGTCATGAAACAAATTTCTTTAAAAAAACACCTAGATGATCTGCATTGCACCAAAATTAGCATTACGCTAAAATGTCTGATTATATTTGGCTGCCCTCCTTGTTATAATAATCCCCATGCCTAAAAATGAACCTGTCTTCACAGGCAAACAAACAGAATTAGTACTGTAAGAACTGGTGTAAAAACATTATAGAACCAAACTGCTGATTTATAGCTATAAAAAATAATCCGATTGGAATCTCTTATGGAAGATGAAATGCACCATTTAATGAAAAAGCTATTACAACTTTTCATGCCAGCATATTGTCTATGCTTATTTTAGAACACTTTTTAAACAAAAGTTTGATATTGTAAAGTGATCATTATGTGCTATCCCGGATAGCAACATTTCAGTTTCAGGTTTATTAATAAGCCAGGCCTGCTTAAACAGACTCACTATTCCAAAAAAGACCCTGAAAATTCTTGCTTAGGGAAAGAAGATTTTTTGCTTAAATAATCTGAGTGATTTCAGAAGGACAATTCCGATGATCAGGAACTGCAAGTGTTTGCTGGATATGGCTGTAATGAAAGAGAATCCCAGGCAAACCTTTCCAAACAATTCTGTCACCACGCAGTACTTCAAACCTGACCTGCAGCATTCTTGCTAATTTAGTCCTAGACCTTTCTTCTCAAGAGACTGCCTGTTTTAAAGAACTCCTGGCAAATTATTTAGTGGGTTTCTTTATGAGTTTGTGGTAGAAACATCATCTTATGCTTAATTGATAGGATATATTTAACTGGTTGTGGTAAAAACAAAAAGCAAAAACCAACCAAACAAATTGTCTTGCATAAGAACAAGACAATTCCACTTCCCAGCCTAGACTGCCTCCACAAGCCAGATGCTCCATTCTCATCTTTCTGGCCAACCAGGCAAGTATCACCATGGTGTTCCCACATCTCCAACTGCCACTGACTCAGAAGAAACACACCTCCTACCAGTCACACCAAATTATAATCCAGTCCCACATATTGAGTCCACCTGGGAGGCAGCTGTTCTTTGGGGCCCTACTCTTCCAGTGTTCTCCTGCAATTAACATGTTTCCTCAGGTTGTCTTTGTGCTCTTCACATACCATCAGCCAGGTTCAGCCTTGCTGTTTGTTGAGCACAGAGGAGGAAGCGAGGCAGGGGTGAAAACAGGGCAGAACCAAGGGGGAGGGTCACTGGCTGCTCTCTCCTGTGAGAAGTTTAATTTAAGCTTTTCATTTCCACCTTCACGTCACACTACTCTGATACCCATTTTTTTAAATTTTGTCTTCAGTGCTGTATCGTCACTGCTTCTGGTTACTCTCATCCAGTCCAGATTCAGCTGCCTTAGAGTCCTGTCTAGGCCACCCCACGTGCTAATCCCTTTAGGTCCTGTTGTGGATGACAGCCCCATTACAGAGACGACACGGAAGGTGATGCACTTTTCTAAAAGATGTGGATGGAATCCAGCTCAGTAATACAGGACAATGAACAAGAGCGACCAGCTGAACTAAGCCCTACCTTGCTTTGGACTCTTTCTGGAACCCTTGTCCTGACCTAGTTGTTGTGGTATGCTACGCAACAGCAGAAAAGTATGCCCATCGCCCTCAGTAACCCAGGTACTCGGCAAATGGAAATGCTCTGCAGTGAATACACCGCAATGGGCAGTAACTGTAAGCATGCTGAGGCTCTGGAAGTAGGAAACGTCCATTCTGCTCCACAGGAACAGCGCTTATGGGCACCTATGAGTTCCACAGTGCCCAGCTCTAGATTTCAGGTAGGTCGAAAGAGATGAAACCATTATTTCTACATAACATTTCACAGCAGTCTAAACAGAGCTGGCAGGTCACTAGGGTGTCCTTCCTACTCCACTGCTTTAAAGGTACTCACACGCAGTGTGTTCAGACATCTCAGTAAGTAAGGCAGAGAAGCTGTGTAAAAGACGCCAGCTCCCAGCGACTCGTCAAGAGGTATTGGTACTGAGATTGTTCACTTCTAATGGGAGGCAAGGGAAGGGAGAAGGGAGAAGGGAGAAGGGAAAAGGGAGAAGGGAGAAGGGAGAAGGGAAAAGGGAAAAGGGAAAAGGGAGAAGGGAAAAGGGAGAAGGGAGAAGGGAAAAGGGAAAAGGGAAAAGGGAAAAGGGAAAAGGGAGAAGGGAGAAGGGAGAAGGGAGAAGGGAAAAGGGAAAAGGGAAAAGGGAAAAGGGAAAAGGGAAAAGGGAAAAGGGAAAAGGGAAAAGGGAAAAGGGAAAAGGGAAAAGGGAAAAGGGAAAAGGGAAAAGGGAAAAGGGAAAAGGGAAAAGGGAAAAGGGAAAAGGGAAAAGGGAAAAGGGAAAAGGGAAAAGGGAAAAGGGAAAAGGGAAAAGGGAGGCATATCACTGAGAAGGGAGCTTCTATAGTAAGAGAAGAAAGAGGGTTTGTCATTCAAAAGCAAATAGGTTTCGGTTTCCTAGCACTGGCAGAATCCAAGATGTCAGAAAAAAATTTATTTAAATTTTTAAAGAAAGCTTTTAATTCTGCCTATCAAATACTGCAAGTTGTCTCTTACCTCAGAGAAAGGGGCTAAAGGTATGACAGAGATCACGTTCAATGGTTTGGCAGTCATGTATTTTAACAAATAGATCTTTCATTGTCATTCTTAAAAGTTAAAGGCTGACAGAAGTCTCTAGTTCTGCTAAAGAAGAGAGATGTTCTGGCCTTACGGTATATTTTGCAAATTCTTGCATATTCTATACGCTTCTATGTCCACAGCAACTGATTTTGCACAAACATAAAAAAAACCTAGCTGTCTATATGTACCCTCTGGTTTTCTTTAAAAACAAAAATTAAAAAAAAAATCAAGTTTCATAATCAGAAGTGTGGGGGAAAAAGAAAAAAGCTGACAATCTGTCAAGTCTCCCCCACCCCCAGCTTGGGCAAGGAGACTGTATATTTTGGGGTTCCCTTGTTAAAGTGATCACAGATGCCTAATCCTGTTCTGGGTTCCCCTATGGCACATTAAATACCAAGCCAATCCAAACAACATACCTGTTGATTTTAAAGCCTTTTATAGAGCTGTAAAAATAACCATAGGTATTCTCTATCTGAAATACACCAGAGCTACTCTTCCACTTTACTATGGTAAAATGATCTTGAGGGTTAATGTAAAGAAATGAGATCAAGTGTACAACCCAAAGGCACCTAAATGGTAGTTAGATAATTAATACCCTTGGAGAGCTGAGACTTAAGGACCAGTATCCACAAATTCCACTGCAAACAAGGGGGTGACCAACTGGAAAGAAATAGATTAGCAAACACAAGATAATTAAGAACCATTACTATTACGTATCCATGAAAAAGGCAGTTGTGACATACCAGAAGAAATAAATCGATCAACATAGGGGACACTTATGACATTGCACAAGGCCTGGATAAACCCTTGTGGAGAACATTGTGCTGCTGTGCACAATTCTTATTACCTGGGCTGAAGAAGGAACTAAAATTGGAACAGGTGCACAAGACACCTCAGAATAAGGCATTTGTTTTTTTTTTCATTTTTTGTATTTACATGTTAAAGATTAGAAATGCTTGGCTTGTTTAGCCTATCTGACTGAAGACTGGGAAAGAGGACAGGATTGTACACTATGTCTAAGCCAGGGTGATAAATTTCAGAGAAGTGCTATTCAGGTGTCCGATAATGCTGGCAACAAAGACAAATGGGTAAAACACTTGTCACAAATACTTACTGGAAATTAGGTTTCTGCTCATCAGAGACACAAGTTTGTAGTATTGCAAGGGTGGAGGGAGAGCAAAAATCCTTACTTTTAAGTTGGATCATGTTCAGTTTTGAGGTGAATTGCCGAGCACGGAAAAAAGGTGGACTGGGCGAGCCAGGACAGGATCCTCCTGGTATCCTGATTCTATGATCCTATCAAGATGTGTGGTTAGCTTCTGCTGTGCACAAGCAGGTTGTGTACTTAAAAGGCTCCCCCCTAGCACCATATAGATGAAAATTTCAAGAGCAAAACCAAGTATAAAAGAAAGTCCTCCACAGAAACGTTATATATTTTAGAGTCTTCTACCTAGACAAATTTACAATATTTTGTGTGTGTATGCATGTCAGGAAAAGGGAGGGCCCCTGTTCTCTGACTGTTATTTGTATGAGAGTATATAACAAAGCCATAAAAGGTAAATTTGAAAAAGGAATAAAACGATCAAGCAAGTATTTCATGGCAGTCATTAAAAAGTTCTGGTTAATTGTAAAGGGTTTGGATCAGATCAGAGAATTTTGTCTTCCCAATGATTAAAGAGAAAGGGAACAGTGAGGTAAATAACCAGGTAGAATTAATGATGCACTTTAAATCTTCCACATGAATGAGTTGATCTGTTAACAGCTAATGCACTATGCTGCTTCCCCCACCACCACTGTAATCAGCCTTTTGTCACATACTAGTGAAATCCATTAGCTGCAACTTCCTTATCAACTTCCAATGCTTTCCAGCTACTAAAATATTTGCATATTTAACGATTCCTTTGACTGGTATCAACTCTCATTTACCAAGTGCTTGAGAGGAAAAACAAGACATAGTGTGTAGAAATCCTGTTTAAAAAAATATATGTAATGACAGCTCCTTCTAATAAAAAGATTTATCTGAAATACCCGGAGTTGGAGAAGACTTGGCAAAAATTTGAGAAGTATCAGCAACTTCTAAACCAATGTTTTAATTTAACATTGTGAATATAGAAGAAAGCTTTTAACTTCAGTATTTCAATCAGCTTCTAGTTTCATTCAATGTCCTTATTCACCAGTCATTTTGTTTCATTTTTCTCTGTGATACTTGCACAGAATTTCCTTCACTTGTCTACTCCTATTTTTTTCAGCAGCGCTACTTGCTAGTACTTATGGCATCACCACTACAATGCCACCATAAAAATACTTACTATAAAATTCAGAAGTTTGAGAGGGTACCAGAAAAGAAAACATCACTGAATAAATCAAGAAAAGGAGCAAGCTGATAAAGCCTTGGAAAGATTCCATTTTGACACAAATGTCATGGTAATCTTCTTTGGTAAAACAGCAAACATGGGAGCAATGCATGACAGTTACATGGAGGTTTTTGCCAAGTGTAGTTTTAAAAATACACATGAATTTTGCATTGGCTCTTTAACATTCCACGTTAACTGGTTTGCAGGCATGCTTCTGAAGAATGTAAAGTACATAAAAATGTAAAATACTTACTTATCTCTAACATTTTCTTTGATGGCTTTCAATAAAAAAACCCCACCAACATAGATTCACACACCTTGACTTTTGTTACTTTGATAGCTAACCGGCTGTGCTATCAAATAGCTTAGCTATTTGTTAGCTAACCAGCTAACAGCTGCAGAGACGCATCCATCAGGCATTGAGTCTCAACAGTAAGGGTAATACCAAGAAGGTGGCAGAGCTGGGATACTGTGCCATAAAAACAGGAGCATCACATTTTGCTCCAACAGGTATGCAGATGACTGACTTCTTGAATTTTGATACCAAATACAATCAATAAAATCATAAGCTTGTGTAGCTTGGCCAAATTGCCAGTCCATGTGCTCAACTGACTTTAAGGACAGAGAGGGCAACTCTACCCCAATGCAGCTGGAAAGGAGCAGAGCTACGTTCACACGAGAAAGGTCACTCTGCATCATCCTCTTACATGGTAGTACAATATCTACGCTCACTCTACTTCCAGGGCAAATCCAAGAGACACGACCTTGCTGAGGCATCTGGCTGGCCTCCATCCCGTGCAATACAAAGGCATATGAAATCGCTCCATGAAAATAAATCTGCATTCACACCTATTCCTGTTTTTCATGACTAAAGTTACAATCTAAGGATATATGTATAAACGAGTTGATACAGCTACAACTAGTGCAGAGTGCAGTGCTCCTGAAGTTCTGTCTTTCAAATGAGATATCATAAAAAGGAGCTGACATCTTGAGGTTATTAAAGAGATCACAGCACTATTATCTTCACAGTATGATGACACCTTTTGTTTAACTGTCTTTTGGTAATGTAAATGTGCCCAAATGCAGCATACTTAAGAATTCAAATTATAAACTGTTATTACAAATCATAAAATGTTATTACAACTACTAAAGGAAATAACTAAACTGAACAGAGAGAACAAGTCATATGATAAGTAAAGATGGACAGTCATACCCAAGTGACTAACTTCCTTGGGATTTACTTAACCTATTCGTAGTCATTCCTTATTGATAACAATATAGTTATTTCCAAAAGCAAAATTTAGTTTACACTTCAGTTTCTAGTTGGTGCGGGTTTTTTCCACAAATGCCTTTGAGAAAATAAAACTTATTTCTCTGCTTTAAAAAATTTCATGATCAATCTGTTACCTCTGGCTTCAGCTAAGTATATGACCTGACAAGAGGAAGACAGACAATATCCTTCTCTGAATGCTCCTAATCATCATTAATGAAACATTGCAGAATGTTGCAAAGAAATGTGAACAGCATAACCCCGTGTTAACTTGAAACTGATGTATCTTACAACACTTTGTTTCAACACTCCTGCTCACCACATATATGAACTCTAATCAATTATATATAGTTTATGGGACGTTGCCCATTTACAACATCTTTGCTGGGAATCTAACATATAACTTAATAATAAGGGTTAACATGAAGATGATGATATTGCAGATTAACGCACCTGGAAGCCAGACTCAATAGCTTCTTATTAGGTAAAATGTTAATCAGAGGTATCCATGGTGAAGATGGCTATTCTTTCAAGTCCAGCTAGGCATCCTCACAAGGATAGAGTCTGATAACCATGGCACATGGTATTTAAGGTTTCATTAGATCAATCAGAACCTCTTAGAACACTTTTATTGAGTAAGCTTTACACCAAAAGTTTCATAGTAGAAATACACTTTTCAGAAATGTAACTGACAATCTTATGTTCAACACCATTAATTTAAGATGATATATTATTTGCATTAAATGCATTATTTATTATAAGCTTCAACATGTCTTTATCAATGTTGTTTAGACAATTTATATTTACGTTACTAGGCAATTATTAACAAAAAAGGCAGTTCAGAAAATTATATTCTCTGGTGCACATAGGGCAAAGTTTAAACCATAACCACTACCACAGGTTAAGTTCCATAACAAAAACAAGCTAATAGACAACAATGTATTTTATTTCTGGCAGTACTAAGGGTATTTTATGCACTGGATACAGGGGAACTAACAAATAGGACCAGTAATACAATATAGCATTCAGACTATCGTAGTATGACTCTATGGAAGAGTTAATGCTCATGAGTACCAAATTAAGGAATTAAAGTTCACTGAAGGCATTGACTTCAAAGGTCCCTGAATGGTATTCAGAAGCCCAGCTCAGCTACTGTTGAGGCAAATGAGTTTTTTTCACAAGAAAAGAAAAAGGTTTCAGCAGTCCAAACCACAGACTGCCAGGGTACAGGAACAGTGCAGCAGGGCATGCATGTTTAGTTTGCTATCCTAAATACCTGCCACTGGATAACTGAACCTTCAGAGAAGGTGGATCTCATCTTGGCAAGATGTGCTGCTGGGCTGACCAGAATGGCTGCCCTTACCATGTGTCAAGTCCTCAGCAAAGACCTCAAGGAGTTTTAAATATTTATACACCCCAAGAGAAGTCCTCAAGTTTTGGGCTTTATGACAAAAAAATGCAGCTTTTTTAACTCCCCCCATCCCCAGACTGGTTTATCACTCTGATGAAAAAATAATTCATGTGTGTATTTTCCTCAAGAAGAACAGCTCTGAGTCATGTTACAAACCACAGAACATTTAATGCGCATTTTACACACACTTCTCATACAAGTGTCTTCCTGGCTGGTTAGAAGAAGAGGCACGCACTTTGCCTTCCTGTTCCTGTACATATAAAATTTTAGCACCTCTTTTGAGAAGTAACAGTGAAAACTGCAATTTATGGGACAGAATATCTTGTTATCTGTCCATGAAGTCACCAAATGAAACATCTTTATCTTGCTTGGAAAAGTATGCAGATCACGCCTTAGCATTTCCATTTCTACAGAAAAAAGCCCTTTTGGCTACGTAGAGCACCAAAACTCAGTGAGGTCTGGCAGGGTGGAAGTTGCCAGTGAGCAAAAGTAAAAAGAGCTGAAGCTTCAGTCACTTAGAAACAACTACAGGTCTCTGGATGAATGCCTGTGGAAGAAACACGTTCCATACAAGAGGGAAGACAACAGGAGAACAGTGAGGCAGACCATCTGGAATCAATGTATTCAGTGCAAGAATAACAAACCACCCATTTTTTCTTAGAACAGTTATCTTTTTCAACCTACAGTAAGGCTATGGTCCCAGGTATATCAAGATAGTTTTGTTGGTATGTATTGATATTGATTGATATTGATATGGTCAAAGCAGTTCTTCTGTAAATATGGCTACATCAGATGAATTACAATTTGTTATAGTAAAATAAAAATACTGTAAAATAAAGATCTTCCCACACAGCCTTGTTGATAGCAGTAGTTGATAATGTTACAGTTGATGTCAGTTTACTATTTTTCCTAGTTTAGTATACACTGCTCTATTTGTATACAGTCCATATGCTGCTTAAGCATCCCTACTATAAACAGCATGCCACTTGCATGCCACCTACAAATTGTTTCAGACTAACTTCACACTTACAAATCCTTTCCACAGTGCTGACTTACATGTAATGCAATTAGTAAGACAAACAAAAAAGAGAACATACACGTCTCCTGAAATCCTTGAAATGCTTCACCCTATTTACCTGCTCTTCACAAAGCCACAGTCCTCAGTAACTTGTACCATACCATACCATACTGCTTGTGCCAGCAAATCCTCCACAAGCATAAATACTTCCTAACCGACAAGGGACTTACTAAAGCACCATCACCCATCTGTTAAAGCCTCATCATTGTACGCTGAGTAACATCCGTACCTTTGTAAAACATGAAGATAAAACTTGGTCTTCTCCCCTTTCTTGAACTGTAAGGAATCAAGGCCCTCACTGAAGAGTAATGACTGAAAATGAAATCTTGAACTAACAGGAATGAAGCAGCATCGCATTTAGTGGTACGCAGGGGCTCCGGTAATTTGTCTTGCTGCTGCTACCTCAGTAACCTCTATCACAAAAATACCCGTGGGCTTAGTTGCCCAAGAGTGAGGCTCTGTGTGTCTGAACAGTGCTTTCCCAATTGGCCTGTCATCCATTTAGGATCATTACAATCTCGTCCAGCTCCTGCATGTGAAAGCTCTCCAGGAGACGTCCGGAGTGATCATCTTACTTGGCAAGAGTTTGTATTTTATCCAGCCTAACTAACAGTATATGGTTTTGTGATTCTGCAGGGTTTGGTCCTCTTACATGAAGCGCAGGCAATGTTTGCATTCATTGTGACACACTTTGATGGCCTTTCTGGGAGGCAGCTTATTTCAAATACTGGCCAGAAAAATCTTCCTTGCTATTTAAGTGTTGTTAAGTCACCCAAATTTATGTCTTTAATATACTAATAGGTGCAACATTACCCAGTAAAAAGACATCTTAAGATCAAGATACTTACAAAAAGCAGAAGCAGAAGTGGAGTTATAACAATGCCCTGAAAGAAATAAAAAAAAAAAAAAAAAAAGATGTCAGTTAGTCAGGGAAACAGAATACTCTTTATTTCTTTGTACCTTAGTGGTAATAAGTACCTTATGGAAATACACAAACATCATTCAACATCATAGAAATTAAGAGACAAGAAGTTCAACTTCACTCTTCACTGTGTACCTTCTTTAACATCTGTACATTGATCATTTCATAAACTATACTCAGTACAAAGTATCTTTTTTTACCTCTAGCTTTCCCCATTTTGCACCTAAGCCCCTCTGTTCTAAAAGATATGATATACAGAATAGATCAATTATTTTTAAAAAAGTATGAAAGCTCTCCCCGCACTGTGCTGTATCTTAACTCCACTAAGCTGCTCCTCCTTAGGGAGGAGACTTGTGATCAAGTCCCATGCTACCCAGTCCCAGGTCCTCTTCTGAGCAAAAGCCGCATCAACTGTGATGAATTAGGTGTCGTGACTGTGTAATGTAAACTGATATTTCCCCAAGGAAATGAGCTGAGATCTCAAAACTCATTTCACTTGATTAGACTTCACGTCACACTGGTACAAGGCAAGTCTTTCATCTAATTTAATCACACAGGACCACCTCAGCTTTCCACATGCCCCAGGCAGACACAAGCAAAAAGATTTGTTGTCTTCACTGACAAGGAACAGGTTTAAAGCTGATGATTGGACAAAACAGAAGATTTTAAGTTTCATGAGAGCGAATCTTAAAATGAGTTGTTTGGGTTGGGAGTTAACATGACATGCATCAGTTTCATAGCTGCAAATAGCAATTCCCCATCATCCTTCTACCTGACTTCAATATTTTATTATTGCTCAATAAAATGATTCTATCATTTAATGCATGCTAATTACAAAGCTTGCTCAGAACTTCTCTAAGCCAAGACTATTCTTCATCCAGATATGCCTCAAGAATAACTAGTCTTTCAGCTATTCACAAACTTTATTTTTTAAATGACAAAAGCCGAAAACTTGCTCACATCCGTCTAAAAGGATGCTTATTTTCTGTTTGTTTTTAGCTCCAAGTGAAAAACACTCAAACAAAAAAGCAGTTGCCCCCCGCTTTTCATTTAACCTTGAGTAACACAGCTTTACGTCCATCTTTCAGAAGCTAATATAATGAAAAGCCTTATACAACTAGTTTTGTATTTGCTTTCTGGGTTCACAAAAAGTCTCAGATCCAGACAGCCCATTAGGCACAGAGAGTTCCTATTGTGTTCTTAAAACAAAATGCAACAAGTAAATGCCACAAACGATAGCAGACAAGAAGGATCGAGGAGGCAACAGTTAAGCTGTGCATCTTGAAAAGCTCTACAGAACTTAAAAACATATTTTGAAATAAATAACATACGCCATACCTGACTGCCCCACAGCCTAGCTATCCATAATCATTTATCTTTTTGCAAATGTCACAGTTGAGATAGATCATAAAAGTCTAGAAAAAGAAGAAGTAGAAGCAATAAGAATTGCTTCAGGGAGTCACTCACTGTTTACAGGGAGGCCTAGACGAAAATGCAGATAGCAGTTATGAAGAAATATAGGTGTTCAAGAGTATCAGCTGTAGAGGAAGAAACAAAAGTTGAGGGAGGGAGGAGGCACTAAGAACTGAACTGACACTAGGGTAACAGTAGCATCTAAGATGCTTAGAACCGAGAACTGACAGCAAGATCTGTATAATGTAGATGCAACACAGTCACTTCATCAGAATGACCAAACTCCAGCTTTTAGGAACTACTACTAAAAATACACGAGCCAGACTTTCCCCTTCTTCCCATTTCCCCATTGACAACTACACTGCACAGCTCAAATATTACAAAGTGCCTGAGTATTTCCCTACGCATCCTGTAATTTTGGGATGGCAGAACACCACTGCAGCAGGGTTCCTCCTTCAGACCTTCGCATGAGCAAAGAGGAGCATGGGTGGAGTGGGAAGTGATACGCCAAAAGCATCCTGTACTCCACATAAGCATTGAGCGTAGGGAGAAGAGAGCACACTGCCAGCTGGTGAGTACAGCCAGCTCTCCTCTAGATCTGAAGGAACTCACTGATTCAGCACCATTAGTCATTTCTTACGCGCTTCATGCCTCAGTACATTTCAGAGCACTTTCATACATTACAAAAAAAATGCAAAGGTAAAAAAAACCAAAACAAAACAACCTTCCCTTTTATCTTGTTGATAAACAAAGATGATGTCCTTCCTGTTTAGGATGGGACTTGTGACTTGGTATGTTTTTGCTTTAGAAGCTTGGTGATATCAACACAGTGGGCAACAGCCACTGCTAATTCAAAGCATATAATGTAACAAAAGAAAATGTTACCTCTGTGACAGTAACACTTCTTCATAATTCTGTAAGCAGAGAGGAAAAGAATCCTGGTATATATATTATAAACAGATTCCTGACTGAGCTTGTTGAAAATCTAGCATTCAAAAGGTCAATTCTAGCAATTCTTTACAAAATTTTGCTATTAAACCTGGTGATCTTAATAATCAGAAGCAAGTTTCCTGTTGCCTCACCACAGAAAGGATTTACAAGGTTGAATTTTCCCATTTGCAACACATACACAATTCCCTGGGAAGCTAAACAATTACCTGACAGAACAGACAAGTTCATATTAAAAAATAGATGCTGTTGCTGAATCAGAGTAATTCGATGTTAATGTTTTATTTTGATAAGGAGCACCAGTTTGAAAAACCACAGGGATTACATTAAAACCAAGCATTTTTTTTTTCAGTCAGTAGTGCTGTGGTGACTGTGATGGTTTATGGGTGCAAGCAAGGCAAAATTTGTTAGGAGAGGGAACCTCTGCTACCAGACGAACTGATGGAGTGGGTAAAGAACAAACTTTGGGCACATAAAGCCCATTTATATATGTTACCTGAAAACACTAACGTACTTTTATGTGCAAAAGCCCTCCTCTTTATGTTTCTGTTACAGATTTGAAGGTTTACACAACTGAAGTGTATCAGTCTAACAAAAGGTATTACCTTTCCCTCCACACACAATACCTCTTCATTAGAAATGTGCTCCTCAATATGCTTATAAGCATTATGTGATGCATCTCAATTCATACCCACTAAAGAATAATATGTAGAGCACACTGAGTCTAAAGCCTACTGATAAAGAACACAGATGACGATTTAGGTTTTGAAGGTAAAACCAAAATCTGATTCGCTCAGAATAAAGAAAAGCTGGAAGAAGAAAGTAACTCTACATGGTCCAGCTCGTGCACTAGCAGAGGCTTCACAGAGACGAGCATATTCTGACACTGGCAGTAGAGCTGCTTTCTAAGACTACGACAGGCTGAAAAGCACAAAGGAAGCTAAAAATGAAAATAAAGACTATCGTTTCTAAGTCAATTGGACACTAACACCATCAGAGAGGAAAAAGTAACAAAATTTGACCACGCTTTTCTCTGCCTTGCTTTCCAGGCAAGTGCTGTCAAATACATAGTGTATGGAGATAAACAGATTGTAGATTAGCACTTCCAGCAGAAGCTGAGCATCTGCCCTTGAGAATGCAAGGTCATTACACAGTTTTAGCATCTTCAAAGTTCGGGTGGAGTGTTAAGCTTTCCGACTGCTGCCCACAATGGAGTCAAAGTTGTAAAGTGACTGCTGTTTGCTATCAGCAGAAAAACTTTCAAGAAATCCATTTACACCTCTGATGTGAAAGACTGACTGAATATATTTCAATGATTTTAGTGGAAAAGGAAGAAAAAAAATCTCAGCCTGACCTGAGATACTGATATAACATAGGAGTCTGAACAGTCATATCAGATACTTGTAAACACATTCCTTTTTATAGTAAAGATCACGAAACATGTCTTAATTAGGAGAGTTTAAATAGAGTTGTGTGTGTGCGAACATGTGCATAAACACACACTTTAACAGGAAGGACATACTTGGAGATCCATTTAATTGTTATTTGTCGTAGATAAAGATGTTAAGAGGTTTTCTATAGGTTTCATCCAGTACAGCATTGCTGTAGAGCAGGTATTAAAAAGGTGCCTGTTTATTCTCCAAGAGCATATGAAGAATCAATACATGTAATTGGCTGCCAAATCGGACAGCAAAAGGAAGTAACATAATGGATTTGAAACTATGATGGCAAATCATTAAGAAAGAAATTATGCAAATAGTAAGAGGAAGATGGGCACAGATCCAGAGGGACACATGGTAGAAGATGAGTAAGGATTATTGTAATGAGGCATGAAATACATCTGAACCTTCCTTCATCTCCTTTATCCACAAATTTCCCATGCAATTTTTCTTCATTCTTACAGGTCATCAGTATGACACACATGTGGCAATTACTAGTGAAAAAACTAACTAAAGTCGTCTCTGATTTGTCTTAAGAAGTAGAGCTTGAAAGACAAAGTTTTTTTGTAATTAAGGTTCTGAACAACTGTGTATTTTCTGAAATCAATTATCTACTTATGTGCTTAAAGCTACAGATGCTCTTGAAGTCTTCCTCATAGCAGGACACAAAAGGAGTGCAAACAGCAGTAAGTTTTCTAACCTTTACTCAGTTTATAAAAGTTAACTGGGCAGCATTTCCATTGCTACTGATAGGGTAAGGTGTGAGAAAAATGGCTATGAACTCTGGATAATTTCATCAGACGACAAGCATGAATGAGAACCAAAACTCAATCTTCATCTGTGTACAGCAGTATGTTTTTATTTCCAGAGTCACTGGTACTTTTTGGAAAAGAAAGAGCAACCAAAAACCCATTTCCCCCCCCCCCCAAAAAAAAACCAACCCCAAACCGATTCCATTTTTGTGATTACAACATGGGAAATAGATTTTATTTTGAAACACTTATTATTTCTATATTCTATAGAATAGTCCATATTCTATGTGCTTGGAAGTGTGGTTTTAAAATTATTTTTTTCTTTATTTTGTTTTTGACAAATTTGCTGACAACTTCATAATGTTTTACATTTCAAAAAGAGAAATGTGCCTCTAGAAAAGTACTTCGGCGTCTGAATTAGGTACATTTTTGAGCCATAGACAGCTAGTACCAAAGTTCTGACAGAATACAGTTAAAGAGGTGTTCTCAAAAAAATCTAGTACCACCACAAAGGAAAAAAAGGCGTCTCTCCTAAAGGTCAAAAAGCTTATTGTCCAGAATTTTCAAGAACATGATAGAGACCGTAAAAGACCACAATGGCGCTCAGCCAACTCAGTCTATTTAAATGAAGGAGTACAGACTTCCCCCTACCCTCACCCCTCAGACTGGTCACAGCTCCACAATTCCACATGGTGACATGATGCCTCTGTAAAATGTTTCCTATTAGCTGCGGTACCACATTATGCATTCTCTTGAATAAATTGATTTAAAGTATAGTCCAATGCCAAACTGCTTTGCAGTAATCTTAATTTTAGACATCATACAAAGAATGACTCCTACTGCTGAAACAGAAGTTTCACACACCTGGATAACCAGCCAAAATCCTCAGGAATGAGTTGCCTTCCATTCTTCCACCTGTCCCCACTTACTTTCTTTGGAACTATGCAGAACCTACTGACAGACACCACAAAACAAGATAAAAACCACTACACTAAATATACTTACTTGGTTCCAAACCAGAAGACCAAAACCCACTAAAAGTCAGGTTGGGATGCCCTGTGCAAGTACTTGTGAAACCACCAGTATGTGCTGAATGAAGAGGAGTCATAACAAAAAAGGGCCTGGTAACAGGGTTGCATAGGCAACTGTGAATTTTGCATATCTCAGTTTTCAAGTACTAAACCATTTTAGCATGATTTCAAGTCTGTAACTAAAATTATATGGAAAACATTTTAGTGCATTAGTATTTGGATCAAGTGGCTGCAGGAGCCTATTCCAGCTAACCTTTTCTGGGTTCTTTAAACAGTTTTTAATATTCATGTAAGCATGGCTATACAAACTATGCTGTTCATTTGTTCCTACTTAAAGACGACACCAGAGACAACAAATTTTTGTTGAATTAGATTCGCACAATAAGACATACATTTTCCTCTGTCTCAAACTTCACGCCCATGTAAATAACACAAATGTTTGGTTTTCTCGCTTGCAATCTTGGAGATTAAGTTAGAAGCGCACTTTCTGATGTGCTTGTAATTTCAGTCATTGCCCCATGATGCAACTTCAACATCCCTGTGTTGTTCCCCCACGGACATCACAGAAACTCCTGATGCCTTTTGTTTCCCAATGGAATGACTTGCCTTTTGTCTTCCACTTTTATTATATTCAAAATCATTTCAGGTGCAAAACACAAGCCTTTAAAAGTCTCCTACCATACACCCCTTTTCTGTCAGCTACCCCAATGACATTGCTGGTTCTGAGCAGGCTTATACAACTGTAGGGCTTAAAAATAAAACATGTAATTTAGCTCTTTATTTTCCTGTTTTATATCAGATGACTGATCTGAATGCTGGGAAGAACAAAGGCTCATGAATTGATGCTTTTTAGGATGCTAAATACACCCACCCTATCTAAATAATAGGAAAATCTGAAAAGATACTGAAAAGAACATGAAGTTAAATTCACACATTTCATTAAATGCATAAACACTGTACAACACCAAAGCAATGAACCACAATACAAACCCAAAAATACAATTCTCATAACCCTAATTCAACTATAATTAAGTACCACAACAATAGCTACAACTCATCCAATTAGGCCAATATTGGATTTTAATAACGAAACTGTAAAATTAGAAGCGCTATGTCAAAATGGCTTTTGCTTTATCAGAGGGGACAAAATAAATTAGGTTTCATATCAGCTATGGGATTACACACAGTACTTTGTGAATTGTTCCACCAGACATTGCACCACCTTTGTCCCATTGTGTCAACCTACTGGCCTCTACTGTGGGAAGGGAAATAATAATAATAAAAAAAATATTAAAAAAGCATGCTAGCATCAGATAATAGTAGAAAGCAAAAGCTTTTCCACTCATTATTAGTAATTACTAATTGCAGACGTTCCCCTCACACACATTTTATGTAAGTATTAAATCAAAACGGAATCAAAAGGAATGCAAGCAGCCAGAATTTGGTCCTTCCAACACAACAGACTCTAGAAACTAATAAAGTGATCTTATCTACTGGTAGCAATACTACTACACCTATGACAGATTAAATGTAAAGAATAAAACCAAAAAGAGAAAGCATTCTTTTCAGTAAGGTTGTGGGGTGAGGTTCCAGTATCGGGTTGAGAGTTAAGCCAAGAGTATGAAAGAGTATTTTAGAAAGGTAAAACTGCATAGAAGCCTAGTTTGCCTGGCTTCCCAGCAGAGGGCATCTTCAACACACTAGAAATTTTCTTCTTACACAGCAACAGAAGAGTTCAGAACACACTGGTACGGACCCCGAAGTTTTAAAGCAACTATATAAGCTTCTTGGGGCTTCACAGGTGATACTGGAATAGTATCTGAAATGATGCACAAAATATTTTAAAAAGCCTGAATCAGAGTTGGAAATGAGTGATTTCATCAAACAACCTGAAGCTTCATAACCTACATTAGCAATATTGTATGAATAACTGAATGAAATTCAGTTACATGGGAGCTGTCTGGCAGAGTGCAGAACAGCTCCTACAATATTTGGGGGCTGCTGCTGGGGAAACTGCTTCTGGCTGTACTTCCCACTTGCTGCAGCCTCCTGCTACTACAGCAGCTCTACTACGCTGTGCGTGACCAAAGGAGATTTTGGTGGGCCTTTGCTCATGTATCTGGAACAGCATCCAGCCATATTCCCCACACAAACTTTTAACACCTTCCTGCAACTTTTCGTTGTCTCTCTCTCTTGCAACATGTTCAAGTCAGCTGTCTTGTTAACATCTTCAGTGCATGCAATGATATTGCTGAGCCTATAGCTCCAACTGTTTCCCACTCCCTCTCAGTTGCTTTTGCTCATCCTTACTCCTGGCCTCAAGACTTTCTTCCTCTTCTTTACCTCCCACCTCAATGAGAATCTTTTAAAACTTCCTCATACACACAATACTTTTCCTAAATCCAGCTCATTAAACCATTGTCTGTTCCTAATCAAATTTATTTCTCACGTGGTGTCAGCGGAGAACAAAATCACTATACTTCTGTATGTCAGCATAGGAACTGAATTTATAAACTGCCATTAGGTGGGCCTTCCCTAGAGTAGGCATAAAAGGGAGAAAGGAACTTCTCAATCATCCAACACCCATGCATTCTTCAGAGTGATCCCCTTGTCTTTGCAAAAATCATTTTGACACAATCCCTGTAGTTTCTACAATGCAGACAGGCTCCCACACCATGTAGCATCACCTCAGTGGGACTGAGAAGGAAAGACACACAGCTTGTGGGATTAGGGTGTCTGTAGGTGTAAGCATGTCCTTACTCGATAAAGAGTTTGATGTATAATAAGGATATAAGCTTACAGTTACATGCTTTGGGGTGTAAGTTAAGCGCAAGGTATGTTAGTGCAGTATTAAGGATGCACCACAATTTCTCCTTTGTTTTGTATGTAGAAAACAGAAAGGCAGTAACATACACACATTTTAGAAGAAAAGTTATTTTTCCACTTAATTTTTAAGTCTGTTTTCCTGCAGAAGAAAGTTGCAAAGGATCTAAATTTCTCCTGTATTTGGATCTGTGTCGAGTAACCAGCAAACCCTAATGTTAATTACTAAGAAGACAGTACTAGCAAAAGGCACCAGCCTCAGCACCTCTGCTATCACAAAACCATTTGGCAATAGGGAAGGATGGCACACTAGATGGTGCTGTGGGACCTTCCAGGGAAAAGAACCTCCCTCTAAACCAGAAGTTGTTGTACTGTTAAATTAGCCATATAGTTGATTCCGTTTTGAAACACATTAAAGAGTACTGAGTCACAACAAGAGAAACCAGAACCACAGAAACGGAAGGAATACACTAAGCAAACATTCTGCTTTGACTGACACTGCTTTTTGGAATAGCTCCTCTTCCACTGGAATGGCTTCTCACCTCTCCTGCCCAAAACAAGAGAAAGCAGTTCTTTTGCTCTACATCAGTCTTACTTTAACGGATCCTATGTGTAAAACAGAATTGAACAGTGATATCTGAAGTCAGAGTTCTGACAGAGCAAGGTCCCTACAAGCCTTTTCTGTCCTTCCTTGTGAGCTGGACATAATCACCCTCTAGCACCCAGTATTTTACTCCATTGTTTAAAAAATATGCTAACACAATAAGCTTTGAAGTAACTAAACCGTGAATTAACTTTTCCTGCCATGATAATCAGTTGCATGAAAGAAAACAGAAGCATAAGGGAAAAATTACAGAAACCTGAGAGAAAAGCTATGACAAATACTACAGAAACGAGCAGTTATAAGCAGTTATCAAAATTGATTCTACTTATTTCTTTCTATAGCTTTCCTTGTAACTGACAACTATTTACATAGAACAATTTCTGTATAAACACACCATCAATATATAAACCAAAGAACACTTCATTTTGTTAACATAAATGCTGTTTAAATAAACTCTTATCTCCCCCATTTTTCTTCAAGCCAAGAACCTCAAACAGTGCAAATATAAAACACTGCACAACCCCTCTTTGACATATGGAAGAAAATAAAAACTTTATGTAATGGACAGGAGTGTTGCGCCAATAAAAACCTATAAGGATTAATTATGAATCAGTAGTAGTAAAACACTTTCTTAGCATCACAAAGGTCTCTTGATGATCTACTATTCAGAAATACCACTGAAAACATATCACTGAAGTGCTAGCGTAATTCTCACACTCACCCAAACCGTGAGTTTGGTCTGTGGTATCTATGAAATGAGAAACCACCGCCCCACCCCCCCCAAATCAAACCAACAGCGCAGTTTGTCTATAATTATTGTTCTAGATAAATTAGACAGGTTACATTGGTTTTGACAGGAAAATGTCTCATCAGCCAAGGTGCTAACTACACTGTAAGGTGAGAAATGCCCTCCAAATTCCCTAGGGTATATGATGCTCAGGACCCTTCAGGATCATTTCCAAGTCTGGTGGAAAGTTAAACTATTAATAATTAGTTTGAGAATGAGCTCACTCATACATTCTTTTTTCCTTTAGTCCAAATGCCCTGAATTGTTTTACTAAAATGTATCACAAAGCTCATTCAATCTGTTTCCACTATTATTCCCAGATACGATTTCCTCTCAGAATTGAATATTTCAAAGGCCAAACCCAACCAAAATGCACACACGCATGTGCGTGTGTGCGCACGCGTATACACAACCCCCCCAAAACCCAGCCCCCAATATGGTAATCTATATTGCTTGTGTTCTGTGCTGCCTGCCTGGCCCCAAGTCATCAATAATGAATAGAAATGTACAGCTACAGCAGTAGCCTGTGTCATGGGCTTGTCAGGGATTTTTGAAAAGGAACAAAAACACAGGTTTGCCATTTGATTGTGTCTTCTTTTGCAAACACAGAACAGATAAGACAAAGGGGTATTTAAAAAGGGGTAATATGATTAACCCTTTTTGTACTAATTGACAGTTTCTTCCACCATAGAGAATGGAAAATTATTTGCTTGTAATGCAACCAGTATTCTCCTAGGCCTGGGAATTCAACAACAATGTTCATTCCGAGCACAAGGAGGGGACGTTGTTTCTATTTTAAGATAATGAATACGTACTCAAGAGGAGTCAAATATCCACGGTTTAAGTAGAGGGAGGAAGAAAATGGGTTTGTTTTCCTAGGAATCCAGCAAGTTCAGTCTCAAATAAAATTGTTCTTGAAGAAGAAACTTAATGCGTGCAAATACATAAACACGTAGTCAATGAAAGCAACAGCATTATTAAAAAATATGCAGATCCTAATAAATCAGTTAGACAATGTTTAAAAAAACCCACAAAAACAGAGGTGGTTCTTGTTTCTATTCTTTCTTTTCAATGTTCCCAAACACATTTCTACAGACATTAGGACTGTAGTCTTACAGGAGTGATTATCTCACATTTTACAAAGAGAACACACCAGCTGGTATACTACCAATCCACCCCCTGGGGAGGGTGGGTGGCAGACTACAAAATGTCTACAGGACACACACAAACTAAAGTGATTGAAAACCCAGTTGTAAACCCAAATCTTTCTTGCTTTCTACATCTGCATAAATTCCAGAATTAGTCCTGCATTAATAAAATTAATTAATAAAAGCATCAACTTCCGTAGTAACTTCTGTAGTAGATGAGTAAATATTCTCCACTTTGAAAGATGTAACTGAAGATGCAGCCTTGTCTTCAAAAAGCCTGGAACTAGATAATTTGTTTAAGAAATGAAACTACATAAGCACATACTTTCAACCGGGCATCAAAAGCAAGACATCTCAATTCAAATTATGTTGCCAGGCGATCTTTTCTAGGAGTCAGTAGCCAATAAAAGCACATGGTTTAAACACAACTGAGGAAAAATCTTCACAAAGCAGCAATCAATAATACGATTTAAACAGTCTACTCTCTGTTCTGACCTAATGTTATCTTGTGATAACTGTTTTTAATGGTTAGAATGGGATATGATAGTATTCAGCTGAACTGAACTGTGCATAAATCGCTGAACGTTCATGAGTTGAATATGTTATTAATGAGTGTGAATAAAGAAAAAGGACCATAAACCACCTTTCTGTGACAGATAATAAAATAACTGCCTCAAAAATTACAAGTACATACTATAGCACACTATGGTTAAAAAAAACCCCAAACCACAGAAATGTGATTTTGTTTAAATTAAATGATTAAATTAAGATAATTTACTTACAAAGAAACTTCATTCTGTTTAAAGAGTTACCAGATTATTTTATAGCAGACAAGTTGTTTCTCAGTTCTAACTCCAAATATTCTTCAGTTTGACTAGACTGATTATTATTCATTTCACTAATTCTATACAATCAGTAAAAACTGCTTCTTTTCTCCTACTGACATGTTTTTGTGCTTTTGCAAGTGCTCAGTCACCCCTCTTGTAGCCTACTGTCCAAACACAGGGTTGAGACCATGAAACTTCTGCATTGTTTTGGACATTCCCTCGGAGTAGACAATCCACTTAACACACATGTTAATGTGCTCAATATACACATTTGCAACAAGAAAATGCAGGGTTTTGTTCATATTTAGTAGAATAGGCCAACACCCCCGTTCTTGTTATCAATACCATATGAGTCTCGGACTATCTTGTAATTTATTTATTTTTTTAACCATCTGCTTCAAAGATGTTTATTCTTTAAATGTTATTCACTAGATACGGATGCAGATCTCACATTCAAAAGAATAGTGAATTTGTTCAATTGCATGCTATCGCTCAAGTCACAGATGACCTACTGGGTCAAGGCATTGCTTGTAGCAGCCTGTCCCTCAGCACAGCATCCTAAATCGCTCACTCCACCTGCCGAAGAATCTGACAACTGCTTTGAAGCACGCAGGAAACTGGTTGAATCTACAGTGCTGTCACATCAAAAGAGCTCTGTCGACATGGATTTTGAGCTGGCAGGTCCGAGGAAAATTCACCTCCCTGAAACTCACCTCCATACTGCCCGGCTCACATCTGCCATCCGCCCTTGCAAGGAGACGGGAGTGCCGCCCAGGAAGGCTCTCGGGCTGCCCAGCGTTGCCCACATCACCCGAGCACAGCGAGGAGCAGGGTACTGGTGTGAGGCTGAGCATGGCAACGAGTACCAAAGCCCACATCCACTGCAGTGAGTACTCTGTGGAGTGTCCTCTGACAAAGATGGCATGTCCTGGTTTACCTGGGAACGGTAACGCCAGTACATTCTGAGTGTACCAGAGCAGGTAAGTTGTAGAAAGGCAAAAACCCAGGCAGAGGCAGCTTAAGAAAAAAACATTTGGGAAAAAAAAAAGGGGGGGGGGGAGGGGGGCAGCAAACAAAACTTGGCTTTTTACTTCAATTTCCTGTATGGGTTATGCTGCTCAAACTTGCCATCAGAAGGAGCCTGCTTTTCCCCTGTCTGATATGAATACTGGTTTTGCATTTAAATCATCTGCCCTGAAATGTGGATCTTTGATTCAGTAACATAACAGAATATTTCCAGAGGGGGAAAATTGTTTCTGAAAACAAAACAGTCCTAGTCTAGCAGAGACTGCCTAGGCAGGGAAGGGAGCTGGCATGTGAGACTGGAACCAAAGGAAGAGAAAATATTTCCCTCACAGCCCCCACAAGAAAGGCTTTTTTTTTTTTTGATTTGAGCTCCCAAGAGCTCAAATGGCAAGACGGTATTAACTTGGAAGGTGTTTCCTAATTTACAGGAGGTAAAACAAGGGAACAATTAAAAAATGTTATCCAAGATTTCTTCCTTCCCCTTTTCGGGGCAAGAGTCTTCAGTCTACTCCGTCCTCAGGGACATCCCAGCTCCCTAGGGAGCTCCCTTCCGACTCCTCCTCGGGCTTTGTCCCAGCTCTTCCCAAAGAAATACTGCAAGGCTGGAAGTTCACAGCATGGGATTAGACCATTTGTGTACTTAAATTTCCAGAGACCCCAGTCGTCTGTATCCAGAAAAACTCTCACAAATCCCTTATAATTACTCAGTTAAATGACATGCCACACACATTCACAGAACCTCATTGGCTGAAGGGACAAAACATGGTTTTACAGAGGATTTCTAGAATTTTCTAACCAACAAGAGATTTGTGTGCATAACACTTCTCATAAACTGTTTCACCTGGTGGGTGGCAGACAGGACTTCTCCACAGAAGCTGCAGAATAAGTAAATCACTTGCTATCTCTACCCTGAACATGTGAATTGCTGAGAGTGCAGCAAGATTTAACCCATCCTAAGAGTGACAACTGACCTGATTTTCAAAGGAGTTCTCAAGTGCACAGTTTGCCTCATTGACCTAACAGAAATGAAGATATGCAACCTAATAACTAGTGTTACACAACTTTGCAATCTGCCTGCCGTAACCATTTTGAAAACTACAAAAAACAACCCATCATCCAATCCAACTCAGTAGTAGCTGTTAGTAACTAATAGTTGCCCATTACAGGGCAGTTTTAATACCCATAACATGGAGGGGTTAAATAGCCTCATCTTGGTGTTAAATACAGATTCTGCTCGCATTCTGCAGACGATACCTTACAAATGAGAAATACAACAGCTCCTGGCTGCCTGGATACGAAAAGTATGTCTCATCAGAGAGGGGATCCTGATCCACCAGTTTACCCAGTACCAGCTTATTATCAGCCCTTTTCATTCTAGGTGTCATTTCCATGTAAAAAAAGACTCCATTTCCTACTTTTTTTTTCCCCTGAAGTTTTGCTGCAATAGAATCAAAAAATAACTGCTTCGGTTCTTTACAATTACACATAACTATTTCTTTTATCTATAAAGCAATTACAGGCAATGCAAATGCACATAACACAGGTTTGCATAACACTGCAGTGGGCAAACCAAGACCCTATTATTAAAAGGCAACAAAGCCATCATCCTTCTCATTTCTGAATCAGACACAAAGGACATCAGCCTAGCTCATACCACAGAGCAGAAATAGCCATCCTGTAGGCTAAAAGTAACAATAACTCAGGATGGTTGTTCCCAATATTGGTGCTCTAAGTGAGCTGCAAGCTATCTAAAGACTTCAAAAGTGTTTGGGGTTTGTTTTGGTTTTTTTTAACCACACTGTTCTACTGAGAAGGTAGATGAAGTAACGAGTTCCAGGATCAGTTTGCCAGATGCCTACTAGAGCTTTCCACACACGCACAAAAAAATTTTATATAAAACGGCTGGGTTATTTTTTATATATCTTATATAAGAGTTTCAAATGTAAATATTACATTTAAATTAGCATTTCTGGTTTGCCTACAATCAAAAGCCTCTAACATCACAAATCGTGACAAGGAGGTGGCCTAGCAACCTAGACAGACAGACAGAGGAAGTTCAGTCAGTCAGTAATAAAAAGCTTTGGCTGTCTGGCTTCAGGGAGAAGAAAATTGCTTGGATGATCACTTCAGTACTCTACTAGGTGATGCACTATTTTATTCTTTCTGATAGCTGCAGTTTAAAAGAACTCAAAACAGGAAAACGCACATGTAAAGGCTGAGCAAAGATGTGGACTGAAGCTTTATTTTGTTTGGTTTCAGATTCACACTTTTGATAGAGCCTAGGGAGCCAGAGAGAGAAGAAAGGAAACTGTCCCCAAGCGCCTGACAGTATCAAAAGTGAAATCCGCTGCTTAAGTTGTACGCTACCTGTAGAGTGGGTCGAGGAGCGTGGGGGTCTGCTGGGGGGGGGTACAGCCTCTGCAACGTTAGCAGGTGTCACTGCAGTGTACTTGCCAGCAAAACAAAACATAGTTATCAAGTCATGATCACAATTAAATTTCTTAGCATGTTTCACCAGGATACAAGAAAATGCACCGTGAATTCTACTTGCCAGCAACTTTGTGGTAAATTTACATTGCTGCTCATTATGGACCCAAGCCTGAAGGGGCCAAGCGTTTACAGCTCCTCCCAGAAAAAGAAGGCATTCTGCACCTTGCAGAAAGGTTTGTTGTTTGGTTTTGGTTTTGTCCAAAGAGGTGGTGTCAGAGCTGAAGATTGTTTCTCCATCCTTCGTCACTCTGTTTAGGCAGTTACAGTGCTAAACTCTATGCTATTAAGACACTTTAAATTCCTCTCTCAATACGATTGGCTTTTCTCATCCCCAGTCTTCTGGAGGCTCTTTCCTTTCTGTTCCTCTCTTCTCTTTCTTTTTTTTTTCCCCTCTTCAAAATCTTTTCCAAAAAGATTAAAAGCATAATCCTCCAAAGAGCTGACTTCCAAGTGTACCTATCATTTAAGCCTATACCCAGCAGGACACTGAGGCTCTCTGCTTTTTTTTGTCATAGATACTGTTTTTGAAGAACTCTTACTTAATGATGAGACCAAGAAACACCTTCTAACTTCATTACTAGTATAAACATTGAAAAAAACCTCCAAACATTAGCTTGTCTTCAGTCCCTCACAACTACTGACTACTCACTCAGACCCTGAGTTGCAATGACAGTTGGCAAATAAATCTGATTTGGTCATTTATCCAGCAAGCACAGAGCATCAAGATGAACATTTCCAGATTTGACAAGTAATTGCTGTATTAAATACTGTACATGTACACTTCTCAGAAGTTGATGGCCCATCCGTAGAATACTTATTACTAGTAGCAATAACCATTCTGGATAAGTGACTATTTTCTTCCAAGGGTAATAGCATCTGCTTACATAAAGGGATATTTTTGGCACATTCTCAAGGTCTTCTTTCTCCTGCCCTGCTGTCAGAACTCTAATCAGGTATGCACGGCACCTACAGTGCTCCTGCATACTCCAGGTAATTAGCCTTTCCACTAATCAGAGAGCATCTCTCATCGCTGCAAATGTACATCGCTGCTTGTTCCTTAACCCTCAGGTTTCCTTTGCTCATTTCTTAAAGAATTGACTGAACACTCGTTACCTTGAACTATTCTTTCAATGCACACCATTTAGAGCTTTCCAAATAAAATCATTTCTGAGCATTTTGCTGGGAGCTGAATTTAAAGACATGAATTATCGATGTTTCAGCTAAAATGTATCCCTGATCTTTCCCATTTCTTCTAATAGTTAAGAAAATAAAAGCTCATAACGTGTTTCCTTGTGACCATCTTCACATGCCTCTCTGCTTGAAAAATTGATCACCTTAGATAAAAACTAATCTACGCCTATGATTTATTAAGACAAGAAACTCGTGTTTAAAGGGAAAAAGGCTGCAGTAAAGTGTCTATGCTCTGACAAATGGCAAAAAATACAGCTGATTTAACAAATGAGTGCTCAATCAATGATGCACTGAGGCACATGACAAAGGGAAGTCAAAATCCATTACATTCAAGAACCTCCTTTATATTCCACTTCAGTGCACTGACCCTGTTGCTCAATGCTAAAGACTTTACAAGGTTTTCGGAAACATTTAGAAGAGCTTTTGTTTTGGCATTCACTCAGCTGCACCTCACAATTAACACTGCCAGACTCCTTTCTAATCAATTATTCATTAAGATTACTAGCATATCTTTTGAGCGCCTTAACTTCACATCAGAAGTGTGCGAGGGATGACACATGCATGTGTACTTTACAGAATAAAAGGCAGACTCTAAGCAGGTTTTAACGCTAAATGAGAACAAGGCTAAAAGAAGCGAAATCAACACTTTTAGTCAAAGTTGAGCTTCAGGCGAGCTGCAGGCAGTGCACAGCATGAGAGAATTTGGCTCCAGAAAGTGCCCATGTGTTGACAGCTGAATAAGAGTTTGAAGGCTTAATGGTAAAAAATGTTCCGTCAATGATAATGTTACGCATTACTTACTCAGTTAACTACTCATCTTCTGCAGCCCTGACAGCTAATGACGCAAACCCCATGCAACAGAAGTTTCACAATTCACTATACAAACATGTTTATTGCGGTTACCATGGCTAATTTTTTTTCCAGTCAAACAAACAGAGGGAAATAATTTTCAGGAAATAACTGTGAAACACAACCATGCTGAGAAATTAAGAATGCAGAAAAATCAGAAAAGCCTCTCAAACTACAGGAAAAGTACAAATTAATCTGAGCTGATTTCTACAAATCTAATAATATGCATGCAAGATAAATTATTATCAATTTATATTATGATAGAACCTACTCTATTAAACACAGTGTGTTGGTGGGGAAGGATATTTAACCCCTTAACATTAAGACATATAAACTTAAACATATAGGTTAGGAGGGCTTTGTATTTAAACTCCATCAGGAATTTAACTTGGGCACTGAAGTTTGATGGTGTAAATGCTTCTCCCCACAGTATACAGAAGACCCCTGTTATCACAGAATCATTTAGGTTGGAAAAGACCTTTAAGATCATCAAGTCCAACTGTAAAGTTGAAGTTACGGAGGACTCAGTCCTAGTTTGTATCCACCTGTTTTACCTGGGTCAGAACGAACAGCCAACTAGGACACTAGCCAAGATGAGCATAGCTAGTGTAGCACACTCATGGCAAGCAGCAGCACTGATTTTGCAAGACCGTGGAACAGAGTTGGCTAGGGGCTTTTTGTGTGCGGCTGCATCCCGAGTAGCATTATGCAGTGTACATGCACGCATAGATCTTCAGACAAATACGGCCTAATTGCCTAGCATTTGTGCATTTTTTAAACATCACAGCATGAGCAACCTCTAAAGAAAAAAATAAAAGAAGAGAAAGAATAAAATTACCAAAGACGATCAAAGGGTTGAGCCATAACTGTTCAAGCGCCTACAGTGCTACCAGAGTAGAATTGAGTTTCCTGAATCTGAAGTTGTATTCGATAAAAATCTCATAATCACTCTAACTGTGAACAAGTCTGCAGCTGCCAAATAACACGTCAGTAAAATGACAGAGGTGCCTAATATTCCTCTACTCTGCATGTCCACAGCTGCTGCCATCTTGACTGAGAAGAGAACCTCTGTGTTTACTTTCTACACATAGTGATGAGCGCTTGTCTCATCAGGTCATTTACCAAAGGATGGAGATCGTGTTCTGGTACTTGTTTTTACATTACAGAACCAATAAAAAAAGAAATTAATCAGCAGCTGGAAGCAAGAGCCAGGGAATGCCTTTGAACACCTGCCACAGATCCAAGCACTTCAAAATAAAGTGAAAGGATACTCTTCATGACCGCACCCGGCTCCTTAGGTGATCAAGGATCAAGTGGCTTACATGCATAACTCCCACTGACCGGATTTTTTGAAGCTACTTAGTTCACTAAGGACAGACAGAGGTGCCTAGAAGCATTTAAATAAAATTTTAAAAAATTAAAAAGAGAGTAAGAGGCTTAGGAGTTAAACTCCCATTGAAAGCAAATTAGGTACTTTGAAAAGTTTTACCTACCATGACTTTGCAGAACATACAGAAAGCTAGCAATGCACACTCAAAATAACAACTGTATTCCTGAACTAATATTCATTATCTGACGTGCTGTAAATATCTGCAAAGAGTCTCAGCGTATCAAGAAGTATGCTTGAAATCTTGACAGCAAAAGAACTGACTATTATCAGACAAACTTATGGTACTAGCCCCAGTATCCTCTAGTGCTTCTTGAACTGGCTGTTAATTTTTAAGGATTGTTGAAGATTTGAGGTGATTCTAGTGATAATTAGTAGGACCTCCTAATTAGTCTAAGAAATCAATGGCATCTGTCTATAAATTCAGTGACTTTTCTGCCTGTTTAGAGCAGTAGATAACATTTTTACACCTGCAGATTTGCAGTGCGTGGTGTACATATCTTCATAATGCCTTTGTGAATCCTAACATTGTTGTCTGCATGTTTTCCTTTTCATCGTGAAACTTGCAATTTTAGCAAAAATGTAAAATCTTTAATCGTTACTGTCGCCAAGCCAACAAAGAAATTTAAACTGTCCTTGGAAGAACCAACACTTTACAGAATTATTTAACTGTTCAGTTTGTTTTGAACATACTTCAGAAATACAGGTAAACAATTAAAAGACAAATCCAGCCCTGGAATCGCTATTTGGGGCTCTCAGTGGAGTCAGTAGGCACCATTCACGTATAGCTACAGGCAAACAAATGAAAACGTATGTTTCGTTGTTGTGATGTTCCAGCTCTACACCACTGTAATACACTGATTCCAATGGATTTAGAATAGGAGTGCTGAAGTTAGCCCTGTCACCAACTATTCCAGTCCACCAAAAGTTATGAATTCACCATGGTTCCCATGATTGGGACTGTACACAATACCAGTTTTTAAGATGTCTCTTGTTCCTGTTAAACTTCCAGTGATTTCATAGGATTTGGCTACTCAAAAATAATTGTCTCAAGCAGAAATAAAATATTATGATATCTCCCAGCAAACAGACTGGTATCCCAATTGAAGTACAGTCTAAATCCTGAGAGGATTTCCTTTACTGTCCTGATTTGTTCAAATCATTCAGAGGTAGCACTTAACAGTAGTATTACACTGCAAGTTATCTCTGTTTTCCAGAGAGAAAATAATCATTTAGATTTATATGTAAATTTCATGTTCCTTCATGAATCTTCACAGTAATCCATGACAGACTGTACAGTATTATGATCAAATATATAGTATCCTAAAGAAAAAAAAAAGAGAACAAGACAGAAAAGAATCCTCATAAAAACATTATCAATATTCTGTTTAGCATCAGAGGCCTGAACACAAACTACAGCTCTGCAATGTAAAGTAACCAAGTGACAGCCCTTTCGGACTGTTGTGTGTCATTTATTTCTGCTGTAACACAGAGGTCTATTTCAATGATCAGCTTTACAAATGTTCATTGTCCAGCTCACCATCATCTGTAAAACAGATCAAATGTACCACTAAACACCCCCACACACTCTGTTTATAACTGTGTGTGTAACCCTGTCCTCAGGGTGTATATGAACAACATTTAAAAGAAAGCAATATGCACAGCTGATCAGACCAGCAGCTGATCAGTATTTAATCATCAAATCCAATAAGGAAACAAACGAGGCAGAGCATGGGGTGGAAAACAAAGGTAGATGGAAAATGTTAAACGAGCCACCAATTTATGGAAGATAAAAACACTCTCGGAAACAATTTACAAAACAATTTTCTTTTTACACATTTAATAAACATTCTGTCAGAGTAAACGAAATCTCAGAAGCTGGAAGTTTAAAAAAAATCAATTAAAATGAAGTCACAGGGAATGGTGGGGAATTGTTCCTGGCAGTTATTTGATATAGTATGGTTAATATTTCCAGTCAGGCAAATTAACAGTTTTGCTGCTGTAGACTCGCACTCGCACAATGCATAACCTCTGAGGGGTTTGTTCTAAAAGTTACAGAAATATATGCATAAATATTTTTATATAGCTACATTTTAGATGTACAGTAACAGTCATTTACTCCACAAACTTTTATATGGTTGAATTCTGCACTGCTAAAACCATCTGAATTACAAAATACACAATTCATTCCATGGGTTGCCATTTCACTCGTAAAGAATACTTTGAAAGCTCTTAGATAAAAACCTGTTTCTTTAGCCATCTGTATCAATAGATAAGCTTTTCCTTTCATACTGTTCTACTGCATAATTTGTATTGTGCCACACTCATATTGATTGAAGAAAATTCAAGCAAGGCAGTGTCAGTTTCTGTTTCTACAGGGAAACCACTGAGCTGAACAGCGAGGCACATAAGGTCAAATCAGGATTCAACTTGCTGTGTTGCTACCTTAAAAATATACAGTGCTAAGGAAGAAACCAATGGTAGGCTTTGCAAACACAGTAATTAAAGTTTTTCTTTTCACTATCCTATTAATATATCATAGAATCATAGAATCATAGAATGGTTTAGGTTGGAAAGGACCTTGAAGATCATCGAGTTCCAACCCCCCTGCCATAGGCAGGGACACCTCCCNTTCAACTTGCTGTGTTGCTACCTTAAAAATATACAGTGCTAAGGAAGAAACCAATGGTAGGCTTTGCAAACACAGTAATTAAAGTTTTTCTTTTCACTATCCTATTAATATATCTCAAATAACAACATAAATGGGGGTTTTTACTCTCCATAACCTTTCAGGTATTAAGTAATTTAAATCTGCAAGCAGAAGCTGTATTTTCTTCATATGCTTCAAGGCAGACTTTGCTTTCTGTTCCGTGCTGTCAAGTGTGGCCACAGAAAGAAGTTCAGGTTTATTCAGTTTAACAGCTTAGCTTGACATTCTGCTTAGGACAAGCTGCTGTTCCTCAGCTTCTGAAGCTCATGTTTGCACTAAAGATTTACCCACCTGGACTTCAGGTGCAGGAAGGAAGAGAGAAAGCAGCTTATCTTTATCACAGTGCAGTTTGCAAACACTTTCCATTTCCCAGGGATAGTTCAGAGGAACGGAAAGGGAAAGAAACACAACTGTTTCACGTGCAGAGTTCACTTTCATTTATGTTTGATCTGTACAAGCTGAACAACTTATTCTGGGCTGTCACGGGCCCCTGCCTGCAGATACCAGAAAGGGGAATACAGAGTACCTCTAGCCTACGTGTTTGGACACCTGAGTGAGTCAGTAAGAAGTGAGAGTTTTAGTCCTGCCCAGTCTTCAGAAAATAAGGCTCCCCCTATGCCAAACCTTGGGCCCTTGAAGCTACAGGTCTACTGCGAGGCTTGGGCGTCCCTTCATCTCAGCTCTTAACCTGACTGCATACAAGCCAGTTACCTCCTCTTCTGGATCAAACTGCTGTGCTAATACCAGACTGTGGGGTTTGCCTGTGTCTCCTGAGCCTGGCACTGCCCATCAGCGACACTCTTCCCTGAACCTGCAAATACCTCAGAATTACACACGAGTACTCAGGGCCAACCAACACAATCAATCAACTGAAAAGCTTCCTTCCTTAGTGTTGTACTGTGTCGTACATTCAGGCTTTCAAGCTCTAACATAATGTTATGAAAACTGAGCTGACAATACAAAGATACAAGGGAAATATCTCAATAAAAACAGTTGTATTTGAACTAAAGAATGTGCAGACTAAAGAAACTTTATGTTGGCATGAGGTATTTCATATAAGTCATCCTCTTTTTCCCCTCTACAGATCACACAAGGTATTTATGAGAGTCCTGTTAGCGTACACATGCTCAAGATAGTGAGCATACACCAAAAGGATCAGCAATGATTTTTAATAAGCACTGTGCTTAATTATTTCTTATTTTTTTAGTGACTGCTAGGTTAAAAAAAAGCCAAAACCAAAAACCTAAAACGAACACACAACACTATTACCTGGGCTTATTTATAGTGCCCTGGAAAGATTAAATGAGCATTAAACAGGAAGGCGTCTCCCAACCCAACAACAGTAAGAAGAATGTCAGAAGTAATGCAATTAAAATAGGAACCACCACTGAAATAAAACCATCTCTGAACTAGTTAACTTTGATTCAAAAGAGCCAAATCATTTAGCAGAGAACAATGCACACTTGCTAACCTTTCATACCATGTTAACAGGTGGCAGTGCATTTTTCTTTGATGTTTGTTGTGAAGTGTGATTCAAAGAGCCTGTTTAGTTATTCTTTGTTACATTTGTATTCCACTCTTCTATCAATAGCTACATTAAAAAAAACCCCCAAAAGATACCTCCACATAATTTTAACCTTACGAGATAAACTTGACGAACAGCGCACACAGGCATTTCTGTAAGCACACATGGCCACCTTGTGACTTTTTTTTTTTTAAGGTATAATTGAAATTTCATGCTTTTGACAACTGAACGATACTGTTTTGCACATAAGTTTTGTTTGCAAAATCAAGATATACAGCTGAAATTATAGAGATATATTCAAGCAACAAAGGGAAAAAGCAGAGGAAGGACAGTTTACATAGATAAGCCTTTCCCCAAACGGTTCCAGTCTGTTCCATATCTCAAAAGCAAAACTTTGGATCAGTCTCCTGAAGAGAATGATCTCCTCAGTGAAAGACAGTCCTAACCAAGCAGCAAACATATGCAAGCTTTCCTGATGCCCACCTCAAACCAGGTTTTAAAGCTGTGCCTTATTCCTGCAGGTAGTATTTTTTTATTTTTGAAGACCTGCATTCAAAGAGCTATCTGTTTTCCATTTGGTGTGAGTCACTGAGATACCAACGCCCTACTGTTTCAATAAAATACCCAAAGCAGTAGCTAGTAAGCACAGTCAACATATGGTGAAATGGCAGAACCTTCTGGTTAAACCAAACAGAAGAACACTCATCCCAGACATTTCTTTCCTTAAAACCATTAATATTTTACAACAGGATGCATGTATGTGGGTTGAAGAGAAAATAGGACAAGTTCACAGAAGATAAACTTGTTGAAATTTATTTCATACGCAGAAATTATAACTAGCTCAGGAAATACAGAGGTGGAGAGTGTAAGAACTTTAGGGGAAAGTGTCATATATGATTTGCCTGAACTTTAAATACAGTGTTCCTTAAATATCTGCTCTCTGGCCACTGATAGAGAAAGAATATTCAGTCAGTCCTAGTATGGCAAATTTTATGTTTGCTGCAATACAGTCTCAGCCGCCCATGTATAAACTTATTTTCAAAAGAATATATTCTTTGTTTCCATCCAGACTCATAACAGAGCTGAGCAACCACAGAAATCTCCGCTGTTTATTTACCTACACACTAGGAGAATTTTAGAAATTAAGATGACAGATTAATTACACTGTACAATTTAATTAAGTCTTTGAAGAATAATGGATCCAACAGAAAGCTCCCTAATAATCCGCAGATAGAGCTATGAAAGAACCGTGAGTTCAAAAAATAGGCTAAATGGCCAAAGTGGCATAAAAACTCCCTTTCCCCTGAAGTTATTTTCCGAGTAACTCGGGCACAGTATCTGGAAATAAATAACTCCACAGTACAAGTCTTGGTGAACATATCTGCAGCTACAACCTCCAAGACCACTTGGTCAGTCTGAGTATTATTTGAAATACGCCATCTCTGTCAGCAATTAGATCCTTTCTGCCGATCCACTGCCTCAGTACAGCGCATCAGCTTCTTACACAGACAGCTAAGGCACCATAACAGACACTGCTCTCTTTCTGAGTGAACATTTCCAGGCTACAGAGAAAACAAAGCCTACCCATTCACTGATTTCTAATGAATCAAGATGTACCGCTGGTGGCTGAGGGATGTAAAATGTCCAACCGCTAGGAGAATAGCCCCAAGCTCTTGCCAAATTATGCACTTCAGTATTACAGATCTGCTAGCAAAGTGTATCAGATTTTCCTCCAACATGATATTTATTCTTTTGGACAAAGAGGACAGATAAAAATAAATTGTTGAACAAAATCTGATACCCAATGGAATAATAAGGTGTTCAACAGGGAAAGGTTTTCAGGCACAGCAAAATACTACAGAATCTCAGATGACCAGGACACATGCACAGTAAATGCAAATGCTTTCACTGACATCAAGAAGTGTGGCAAACTTAGAAAAATAAAATTAATTAATATAAATATAAAATCTTGTTCCATTGCTGAATCTGCCTGAAAAGTTAACTATCCAGTTAATGGGTATATACAAGGTAAAAAACCACGAACTGCCATAATTTTCAAAAATGTCATTGTGAATCAGACATGATAAAAAGTGCATTACTTCATTGTAACTGTATGACAATCCACTGTCAACAAGATACATAGAACACAGCCATCTGTATACTTTATTTGTTTATCCCCATCCTGGGACATCCTCAGTCTCAAAATCAAGGACAGTAATAACTTGTTTAAAAACAAAAAACAAAAACCCAAACAACAAACCACCCCCGTACATGAATTACAGGATCAATTAGTTCTACATTAGTGAATCTGGATTAGGGGAAACTCTGCAGATGGATGTATTTGCATTTGTCTTGCTGACATCAATGCAATCCCATCTGAAAACAGGATTTCACTTATCATATACCTGCAATCATTTGAAGGGAAAACCTGTGAAGAGTTCTCTAGTAGCCATCTGTCCTTCTTACGCCAATACAGTGTAGACAATTATAACAGTATTCCTTTCAACCTCTTGAACAAAGTACATTAAAAAGGTTTGATCAAATCCTCTTTATGCAATATATGTCACATTCAGTGAATACAAATTGATGACCTTGCCCTTTGCCCTGGCAAACTCTCTTTGTCTTTCCTCTATGAATGGCATATTTGAACACAGTATTTTCTTAAATGTTGCCTTGATTGCATATGGAGAGAACACAGGCAGCTAAATGTTAATTAAAGGAATGAATGGGGTTTCTTAAATGCTCTTCTTGTACACAATTTTAACACTCTTTCTCTCTCACCTCAAATATTATCTGTATAATGAAATGCCAGAAAGGAATATTATCCAAGTAGGTTAAAAAGAAATGCCACAACCTCAAATTATTTAATAGTACAGTGAAAACATAAATCCTGCTTTTTGTACCAAAGCACCGACAGATTACATTTAAAGAGAATATAATAAACGCTTTAAAAAACTCAAGCACAGATTATGTTTAATAACTTACATAGTTATGGACAATTCATTAGGCTGCCGTGACTCAAACAGACTAAATAGCACCTTTCCTTTTTGTTCAGTTTAGTATGCAAATGGTTGTCAAACAGCCATAGTAGCTGGTTTCACTGATTTTTCTATACTGCCAGTTAATCAGTCTCTTATTTCATCTGTATGCAACCTTCATACACACATACAGGAGAAACAAAAGCATAAAAAGGAAGGTATAAGTGCTTACCTACAAATTAACAGGGGACACTCAGCACTAGAAGAGTGATTTGCATTATTTGTTTTACAGTAGCGCTAAATGGTTAGACAACCCAATGTGCAGCAAACTGTGTGTATTTATCAGGCAGTCTCTTCCTCCAAAAGTCTATAACCTGGCTTATGAGACATACATTAAAAAAAAAATCCCAGAGGACAGAAAAGAAAGCCAAGAGACAGACAGATATATGAGGGGGTTTGTCTGGTTTGGTGCCCTGTTCGGTTTTGGTTTGCTTTTTTTGTTTGTTTGTTTGTTTTAAACTGGATTTTTAACAGAAATCCGTAAAGAGTCACAGAAGCTAACAGTAATGGCATGAAGTGAACAAGCGCACCTATCTGTTCATGTACTCCAGAAGAGAATGGATTCAGTATACATTTATAGAGTGAGTTCACGTATGAGGTATTGAAATCTAGCACAAGATTGGACTTTGTAAAGTGCACACCCAGAGCATTCAAAGCATTTAACATAAAATTATGTGTAACAGGCTGGTAAAGACAATGGATTAAGGAGAAGTGTTAGATACGCATTATTTTTGTGCTGACTGCCATTGCTTGAGCACTAGGAAGGTAAGAGCTGGTATTTGATAAAGGGCTGGGTACTAGAAGGAGAAACAAAGAACACTCTATCTGTGTCACATGCATGTCACAGTTCATATTAACAATGAATAATACAGAAAAGACTTTCTTTATTCACCTTTTGGGGGATAGGAAGACCTGTCCATAAATGAGGACTAAAGATTCCCCCACTTACCTTCTTCAAGCAGCAGATAAAATAGATAAGAGGTCCCCTCTGGAGCAGTGTAGCCCACACTCCACTGATACAACACTGGTACTCAGAAAGGGCATTTCTCCTCTGATTCCTTGCACAAAAGCCAGAAAAGTTCAGGCTCCACATGATTTGAGTACTGTAGCAGGCTTCTTCCAGACCCCTTCCTGTAATATCCATGCCCCTCAGAAGCAGTACCAAGTCTTAACTTCACTATCAAACTGTGTGAGGTATCTCAGATATTAAAAAAATGCAACTGGAAGATTTCAAATAACTAAACAGTGCTGACAATATGTTAACAGTGCTACTTATATTTATACCCCCATTTTGTACTATTTTGTATCTCAACTCTAAACTTTAGCATTTGAGAAGTGATTTCATGTAACCATATCTTAAAAACATTTGCAGACATTCCATTCAAGCAGAAGGGGTTTGAAAGCAGTAACATTTCTCCAGCTGGGAAAATATTCACCCTAGTTATAGAAAGACAGAATAGTGCATACATGATTTGTCACGTGGTCCAGTAGAGCCATGAGAAGGACATTATCAGAAAGACTGTATAAGAGTAAGCGTATGAGCTTATAGCATTTTCACTTTTCTAACCACACTCAGATCTCAAGACTAGAATGAAGTATCATAGAATTATTTAGGTTGGAAAAGACCTTTAAGATCATCGAATCCACCCGTAAACCTAACACTGCCAAGTCCACCACTAACTTAAGTGCCACATCTACACATCTTTTAAATACCTCCTGGGATGGTGACTCAACCACTTCCCTGGGCAGCCTGTTCCAATGCTTGACAACCCTTTCGGTGAAGAATTTTTTCCTAATATCCAATCTAAACCTCCCCTGGCACAACTTGAGGCCATTTCCTCTTTTCCTATCACTTGTTACTTGGAAGAAGAGACCAACCCCCACCTCGCTACAACCTACTTTCAGATAGTTGTAGAGAGCAATAAGGTCGATATAAGGTCGATAAGAGTGACACAAAGCCTACTTGGTTGCTTTTTCCTGGCTATAGCTTGGAGCACTTCAATACTTGACAAGATAAACTTCAAAATACACTACCAATCCCACCCCCCAAAAAAAACCCACTAAAAAAGCAACTTCTCCTTCTAATCCTTCTGTTTTGTAGCAAAGCTTTAATTGAAGAAACCTTGCACTTCAGCACCAGAACAGCCTTTTCCATTGATTTTCATCAGGGCAAAATTCCACCTTTTAAGTTTACACAAGGCATAGCTTCACTTCAGTCTCCTCTAGCAAATCTGACTAATAAATTGTTATCCTTAGCCTCTTCTTCTCTGGCCATATTTAACCATCTTCTCTTCTTCAGGCGTACACAAGACCACTTCTAAAATGGATCACAAACATGATCCAAGTGGGGGAAATAAACCCCAGATTTTTGTTTTTAAACTCATCTCATTTCACCGTACTGATCTAAACATTGCCCAAGAAATCAAAATGTTGGCACCTTTTCTTGCAGCATGAGAGGAGCAGAAAGCAGGATTGTCACCTCTTAAACTGGCTTTGTCACCAGAGAAGTCAGTGAGGAATTGCACCTCAGATTAAAAAATAAATAATAATAAAAAAATATCCTATTTTGCTGGGTCACACCTCCCTTTTGAAAGTGCTATAAAAAAAAAAAAAGGCTGTAAAAAAACCCCACCCTGACAGTCACTGGACAGGAACATTTGTCATTCTGAGCACTTCCTCTATCTACTAAAAAAACCCTCAAAAGGCAGGGTAACTTGAAGTGAACAAGTAGGAAAAGCTATCCCTTATTTGAAACATGTATAAACCCACACAACCGCAGCATTTGAAGCACACTGCTTGCTTTATCACAGCAGCAGAGCAAGCAAAGCAAAAAGTTTAGTGTTCTTCAATGTTGCCAGGCCATCAGAAACAAACTGTGAACAGTTAGGATGTCATCACTGAAACACACAAAACTGCCTAATACCCATTTTGAGCCGCTTTGGAACCCATCTTCCTCTCCCCATTTTTTTTTTTTCCAAACAAGATTAGCTTCCAAATATTTTTTTAAATTATTTTTTAAATTATTCCAACCTATTTTTTTAAATAGGTCAAGTTCATTTTTTTGACCTATTTGATGTTTTTTCACTTTTTTAGTTCCATTCACCTAAACAAACTATTGAAATCAATGCATTTCTAACGATCCCAAATTCATGGTAAAGTGATTCCAGTTTGACTTAGTATAGAAACTCTATGAAAGCATCCCACAAAATCCCCCTCTCCCAGCTATTTAATCATTGTTCAGGGCTGTACAAAACAAGACTTGTACCACTCAAGTCTCCTGTAGGACCCCACAGAAAGATCTTACTGTGGCAGGTACCATAAAAACCAACAGTCTCTGACCTAACAGCCTATAGTTATACTGACAAGCAAAGGATATAACCTCAAACCTGCTCACCCACTTGTTTCCTGAAAAGGCCACCATATCTTTGTTAGACAAAAACAACTTTTAATCACTCCGCATTTACAATGAAAGGTTTGACCGCTCCCTAGAGAAGACATGAGACATCCAAGATTTCATTTCCAGCAGGTAGGTTAACTAACTCCATTTGTGACTTATTTGGAAGTGTTTATCTCTGGCAACATAGTAAAACCCTGCATGCTTTTCACACTCAGTTTTACCCTTTCAGACATATTTTCGGTCTTCTTTAAGAAGAAATATTTCCATTAACCAACAAAAAAAAAAATTCAGGCATATAAGCTTCATAAGTAAATTTTCTTCCAAATATTATGCTGTCATACACAATAACTCTCCCAGTGGTTCAGTAGTCCTTGTGATACACTTTTTTGCCTGTGTACTAGGGATGATCACGAAGAGAGCTTCAATTCATGATCCACAGTGCTACTACCATTATGCTGACCACTGCCACCTTCTGCCAACACAACCAGAAACCTCCCCGTGCTACAGAAAACTGACACCAAGCGGATGGGGTGGCCACAGAGCAAACAGGACACACCAGTGCAAAAGGACTCCTCTCCAGTACAACAGCGTATTTTCCACTAATTGTGGCATGGACTTTGAATTACATAGAGGTGGAAGGCTTCAGAACAGAATACTGGCGATGAAGACATGGGCTAAGAGCTGAAAGTAGCACCCAAATTGCAGCAGGTAGAGAGACTTTGGAACCAGCCAGTTTTGAAAGGGATGGTTCTTTTGTAAGCAACAGAAGTTGAACAATGCCAAAAAACAAGCCCAGTGTGCAAAGAAGGCAGTAAAAATTGCCTGGCGGAAATGCAAGACTCCCAGAAGCAGTGACGGAAGAACAGGGGAACTGGAGTCTGTGGTTTTCCAGGGGTAACTCTCCTGTTGCATAAGACTAGTGAATAAGAAATTCATTTTCTGAAGTTCATGATTCTTTGCTTTCCTGACAAGTGGTTCGTGCTAAAGGTAATTAGAAAATTAAGGACTCAGCTCATCACTAAGTAAGGGGAGGGGGTGTGTGAGAGACTAAAAATAATCAGCATAAGAGAAAAGGTTGGCTAAGCCTGGGCCAAAATCCTTTAAGGGTGTTCTCTCAGGCTGCATTTCCACTTTTGAAATCAGAGGCTGTCTGCTCGCAGAGATGCACATCTATTCAGAAACTCAGCAGCCCAGATCTGCTCCTTTTCAAGAGCAAGATGCTGATGATAATCCTATTTTTGCGTGAGGTTCTTGCAATTTCAACTAATTGTGAGTTTTACCGGGAAACAGAAACTGGGAGCTATCACTTTTCACAGACAGTTCTTAGGATGCTGTGCCTCCCAGCACTTGACCTTGTGTGTGCCGCTTGCATTCTTCTTTAGCGTCTTCTTTAGCACCCATGTTGTGTATTGTTGATCTTTGGACTAAGATGCTGGTTCCACGGCCTGGGAGCCAGGTTTCCTCTACTCAAGAAGGAGATCAAGCATAACTTGACATGTAACTGAGAGCTCCTTTGCAGTCTGGGATTCAGAGACTGGATCCAATCACGGCAGGCTGGTGTCTACCCATGCTGATTGCAACCCAGGCCGATTCCATTTTAGTCACAGGCACAGGTCAATCAGCCTATACAGCAAAACACAACACACATTGTGTGTCAGTCACACAAGCGTTTATGAACCAATGCCAGAACACAGGGAAGTAGAATTCTTGCTTTCTATTACTGATCATAGCAGATGATTGTTGTTTTGTGTTTAACCAAACTGTTTGTATCAGCTATTATCTGCGCACTTTGGTTGTCCAAGTAGGACCAAAGGTATGAACTCAAATAACAGACATCAGCCTCTCCAATGCTTCAGTCATAAAGTATCTGCATACTCTCAATACTTTGAGAAGGCAATGACACATCATGCTACCAGAGTGACAAATTAAGCTTCTAATTTCACAAACTCCTTCTGAAAACTGTGCCACACAGCAGAAGAGTTTGCACCTTCGACTGGAGACTTGAACTGACTTCATGAAAGCCTTTCGTTACCACATTAGAAGAATTAGCAAATAAATGTGAAGTACACATAAATATTATTAGTAAAATACTGAGATCAGACTTAAGTCCTCAGGGTTTGTAGACCACAGAAATAAAGTAGTATACAGACAATCTTTCTTATAGTCTGATTACCTAAGCGTTGTTTTCAGCTATGAATGAGTTCCAGAACCTGCCATTCTCTTTTCTCTTTTCTCTTCCATCCAACGTGAGCCTTCTGTTCCCACATTCTGGAATAACACCTTGTCACTTAAGACAGCTATATGATAAATCAGACTAATGCCATGGTGAGGATTTAAAACATAACAAAGCACAAGAAAGCCACAACAAACATAAAAAGGGTTATTTTAATACTCAGACCAGGTCTGTCTTCCAGCCTGATCCCACTGCTAGTTGTGTTAAGACAATGGAAGACACAGCAATCTGCAGGGGATATGTGGCAATGAACAGCCATAAGTGCTGCTAAGGAGAACAAGGAATTCTCACGTTCTCTTCTTTTGCTTCCCTGGAATTACAAGAAGGCTTCGCTTCCCGTATCAATACAAGACTGACAGCAGCAGGAACCAAAGCAAAGAAAGATACCCCGAAACCCCCCAGTAAATCAAAGTGAAAGGCAGGGTGGGGATCTTTTTAACACTTGTGAGGAAGAAACAGTTTAACTGATCTTTCAAATATTGATAGCTCACTTTCTCATGTGACCACTAAACTGGACGCTGCCCAAAACTGTATTTATATTTAAAGACAACAGTCAATGAGAAGTACACTCACAGCCTTACTTAAAAAAAAAAAGTGAGCAAGCCCTATGTAAAGAAACTTTGCGATCTGGACTGTGAATGGACTCGCTGTTTGCCACTGTAATTAATGTAATTGAAAACTGGAACAAAGAGCAAACCTACTCCTATTTAAAATCGACGGCTTCGTATTAAAACATAGTTTATACTGGTACATTAAGAGAAAAATGAAGATTTTGTAAATGTTTTTGCTTAACATGGCAGTGACATATTCAGCGTGAAGTAGAGTTTTCTCTTGTTATACAAAACAAATGCAAGTTGTATAACATCACTCCAAATACTAAATTGCTACAGAAAGGAAAACGTGAATGTGCAGATTTGAACTCAGAAATAAAAAACAGTGAAAAATTATATCTCCTGAAGTTAAATTAACTGAACAATAATTCTCTGTGGCTACACTTTAGCAGCTTCACCAATCAGCCTATCGGTTGTGAAGGCTGGGGGGAGGAAGGAGAGATATTGCATAAAGTGAAAATAAAAGTCTTCTCTTGTGAAAGTCAATACATCATCTTAAGCTAGAAAAAAAATGGTCCCTAAACATCCGTAACTACAATCAGTAATTGTCATTAAAAGCTCTCATTATATAGAGTAAGTGTAATTAGAGCATCTTGCCCGCACAGGGTGCAGCACACAGAGAATGCTAGAAGGATTCATAAATTAGTGCCAAATCAGTCTCATTCCCATCTACCGCACAATCTGCTGTAAAAGAGAAAAATTGTATTTACACACATTAAGGCAAAGCTCACTGGCCTCTACAAAATTATCCTAAACACGAAATGCAGTTATTTGAGGGACTCCCTATTTCATTATGTGTCTTAGGAATAAAGGGATAAAGTTTGCCATCAATAACGCTGAACATATCTGCTGAACCCCGCAGATTCCAGGGCATTAATAATTTAAACTCTTAGGGGAATTTTGTCATGGTGGAGATAGGACTTGTCTGCAAACGGAGCTCAGGGGATGTTCAATATGATCTATTCTAGTATACACACACAATTGCTACATTTATCATGATGCAGAGGAAAAGAATGGTTCTTTCTTAAGGACTCAGGAATGTTTCTTCTGTAATTTACACAATAAAACCTCTGAGTATTTCTAATAAAAAATCCCAGGTTATAAAAAGATACTGTCATAAGAATTATACTGAAAAGGTTTCTTCTCTCCCCATCTCTATTACTCATGCATGTACAGTGATATTCAACACATTATAAAACGAGATGGGAAGTCAGCAATCCAGCTCCTGACAGTAGTGTTGTCTATGCAAGATGTAAGCACAGATACTGTATGAGATTATGGCCTAAGCAGATAAAGCGGTATGCTTGACTCAAATATTTATACTCTTAAGTGCAAATCTAATAGTTCTGTATGTAAAACAGTCAGTTACATGCACAACTACTAGATCGCAGGGCAAAAATCCCCCTTTGCACATGCCAGTGGTTAGCACAGAAAGCACATATCCTTTTGAGACGCTTGTGGTATTTGTGTGATACAGACTGAATTCAGGCATTTGTACAATAGCTAATCTACGGTAACTTTATTTATGAACACATTTATCCTGTGAAAACTGTATTTGTGTTCTAATTTAGCGTAACTATTTTCCATACTTGTGTTCTAGAACGGAAGTAAGCTCAAATGGAGTTCAAAACAATTAGGCAAGAAAAACCTTCCTTTCATAACCAAGCACTAATACTTAGAATATGATTTTCAGAAAAGCTTCAAAACCATTTCTGTCTGCATGCTTTTAATACACCTACATTGCACCTTCACTATGCCAGGCATGCACAACTCAAGGCGCACCGCTGTTCCTGCGTGGCAGAAGGACCAAGATTCCATTACAAAGCTTAGGCACGAAAGAAGCTCATGCAGTACTTATAAACCCAGGGAAGTACCTCAAAATATTTCTTTAATTTGCTAAATCTCCATTGAAATAATATTTCAGTCAATGAATTTATAGGTGATCAGAAGGAGAATCTTAACAGCACAAGGCACGCCTCAGCATCTTAATCCTGCTGATTAGCTTTTCTCCATGATTTAAGATATTCCCTGTAAAACCTGGAGAATAGTGTCCAAAGGCTCTACGAGATTACTGCCTGATTATCCATGAAAAGTGAACTCCCTATGAGTTCAGTTCAAGAACTTTATCATATAATGTCATAAAACAATTATTTTTCTATTGGGATATTCGTAACAGAATCAGTCTGGAAAATCTAATTCAAAAGTTTATCACTATAGCAGCTCTTACTTGATATTAACACCCTGAAGAGCTATGTTCCCATCTCAGCTTAAACACGTTGTATTAGTGTTGGCTCTCAAATGATTACGTGGACTAGGCATCCTGTATTTCTGACTACAAGAAGAAACCTCGGAAGCAAGAACAACAGACAGGCAGAGGATGTGTGGCAATCATGCAGAGGGAATGTACAGGACAGTTGTGGTGTGTGCACCCTCCTCCCGAACGAGGAGCTCCCAGGCAGGGGCTGCCTCAGGGTAACCTCAGTCCAGCCTGACCCAGAACTTGCTGTTCTTCCGCACCGAAGCTAGCACAATCCAAGCACTCCCCAGAGATCTGCCGATCCTCTCTTGCTTATGCTTCTCCAACATATCATCTTAATTTAGACCTCCCACTCTCCAGGGCTCTCCTGTCCCAAAACCCTTCTCCGTCACAAACCTCTTTTTAATCTGCTTGGACATGCCAGTGCTCGACTGAACTCTGCTGACTGCTGGATCTCCCTCTTGCTAGTTCTCCAAAGAGGAAGAAACTCACTCGTACTCTGACAGGCCTTTAAGAAATCCATGCACCACGAACCAAAAATTTATCTGGACAGCCTAGAGACAGTGACTACCACTGTGGCAAAACATATGCCTAGAAGTCTTAATCTATATCACACTAATCTAGGGCACCTGACCAGCTTTATGAAGTGGGCTGATAAGATCGTAGTGTTTTTTCTATCAGTGATGGCCTTTTCTGTCCCTAAAAGAAAACACAATAATTATCTGGAAGAGGCTGTAGAGAGTTTTTAATAGCCTTTAAAATAATTCCAACAGCAAATAAAACCAATTATACCTCCTCCCATATATTACAGACAACAGAATTTTCTGTGTATTATTTGATAACACTGGCTCAAGATGTTCTCAATACAAGTTCAGCTGGCACTGGACTACGCTGTTGTCTGAATTAGCATAACAATTTTAATCCCAAGAGTTAAGAGAAATCAGATTGAAAAAAATAAAAAAGGAGCCAGCATAATGCTTTGCAAGCATTTTTGGTGCAATGATTATGCCACAGCTTGACGTAGTAGGGCTCTGACAATATATTTTTCCAAATGTCTTTGGAGTGACATATCCCATTTTGACAGACCTTTATGAATGAATGAGAGGAGGATCAGCTCTCCACTAGCTCTACTTCAGGGTAAGCAAACTGAGATAGTAATGATGAAATTCTGTTTTAGTTCTCTGCCTTGAATACGTATACACATAGATTGGATTTTGGAACTAGAAGACAAAATGGCAGATGGGCCAGCTTTGCTGGGAAGCCCACATTGTAATCAGGAGGGGACAAAAAAAAAAAGGAAGAAAAAAAGTGCGGCAAAACCATACTTGTACTTTTATTAACTGAGTGACTAAACTAAGCAATAAGGCAGTACTCTATAAATATTAGGCTTTATCTAGATTTTATTATTTTGCAAGCTGTTTGTGTTACAATGATGCTCTAAGCCTGCATTTTAACTACCTACTAAAAATATGGAAAGCAACAGTAATAAATACATTTTACACATGAATTCATGTAGCAGTTTTTGTCGGGGACACTACACAGTCTATAAAATTAACTATCTGTAGTCTTTTGCTCTGCTTTAATTGGCCTGCAAAATATGGAAGATGGATAGAAGCTGTTTCTCAAAGTCTATGACCAGAAAAATCTTACTGAAATACTATACACGAGTTAAGGCTAGGGAAAAATTTACACTGTTATTTTGCTAACTACTTCACTGTAGTGTATTATCTGTATTATGAATGCACCAAGCAGTCTTTCTGGGGACTTTATACAACTTTATATGATTTTGCACCCACTGCAGGGAACTCAATTCTGTAGCACAGGGAAAGATACAATGACCATCACTGAAGAAACAAAAATGCATGTCTCTAAGCACCAGTTATCACAAATGAGAGAGAAACAGAGCTAAGTCTAGGTGCCTATGGGTAGAGGTGCACGGAAAACAGTGAAACATCTGGGATTTATTTGTTCTTCTTATGGAAAAAAAAAAATAAAATAGATACATGCAAAACAACCATTTACAGCCTTTTCAAATTTCAAACTACTGGTTTGCTAGCTGCATGCTGTCTATTTCCCAGGAAGCATTGGACAGACACTTGAATATCTGTTCCACTCATTACAACCAAGCTTTCTCAACCACATACAGGATATTTACAAACTATGGACTAGCTCTTCCAGTCAGAGCAGAACTGCTGCCAATGCAAACACCACACCCCATGAGCTGATGGACAAAACAACATTGTCTATTTAAAATTAAAAAAAATAATTAAAAAAAAGCAGTTCTTTCATGACAACGTGCTTTTAGAACTAGCAGATCCAGGGACTACTTACGAAGAAAAAATCCTGCAAAAGCTGTCCTTCCCTTGCAGTCATTCTAGGTGATGGAGGACAGCACTACATCCCTGTTACTGTCTCCCCAGCTAGCCAGATGTTAGGCTATTGTGGGGATCCTACCATCCTCTTCTCGCAACCATCCAGAGAGAGGAGAAAATAGACTCTCCCTCATGCTGAGCAAAGGCCTCAGTACTGCTCCTCACTTTCTTTAAGAGATTCCATCTCCCAATCCAGTTCCAATTCCAATTTATCCGAGAATTAGACCTCTTACAGATTGATTGCTAGCTCCAGGCACCTGATAAGTCATGACAAAATTAAATTCACAGGCTAGTACAGTTTATTAGCAGGTTACTGAGTTGCTGGAAGAAAACACCTTCAACCCCTCTTCCCAATGCCCTCCTACCAAAACCCTAACAAGCTTCACACCACCCCCACCAGTGAGGCAGCTGTGCATCATGAAGCATTATGTCCACATAAAGCCTATGAAGTCCAGAAAAGAATGACCTGTAAATTAACACCTTATACCCCTTTCACAGGAGTGTGCTGAAGGATCAACCACATATTTCCCAGTGTCTGTAGATTTGTACAGCAACACTACTAGCATTCAGTCTCCTTCATCTATAGAAACTGTATTTACCCATAATTGTGTTCGCACTGCATATTCCTGTAAAACACCTCATTAGCAAACCAACTTATATTATGGTTATATATAGTTGCACTATGTACTCTCTTTCCACAACAAAACTTACACAGTGAAGCAAATTCTGTTAGCTGCTTATCATGTACTGTTAAAAAGCTTACAGGAGAAAAAAAAAACACAACATCATAAATGCATAAGGGCCTTCTCCCTAACTGCTGCACTATCTCACACAATAAAATAAATAATTTAACTATCTGAAACTTCACATGTGCACTGCACTGCAAGTAGAGCAGTGGCATTTTCACTTCAAATTTATATAGTCTTTAGTCAGTATACTTAATCTGCATTTCTAACACCTGCTTCAGTCGGCTGTGAAGTGCAATGTTATATATAAAATTTTCTTTCATCTTTGTACTGTCCATCTAACAAAAAATTATATGATGGTGGATAATTATTTGATTTTAAAAAGGATATGAAACTTTTCACATGTTTTTTGATCATTTCTTGAAAGACATGCTCATATATTTGACATTCTATTTTATTAAAAGGTTTGAGTTTTTTAAAAACCCTGGCTTTCACATTATTCATGTTATCTAATCCTACGTAATATATTTCTCCTTCAAATAGTTAACATTCGCTTTCCATACAGTAGTAAAAATGTGGGAAAGAGACTAGACCACAATTAAGCAATGAGGCACGACAAGGTGTGCGTTTTCAGGCTATTAGCACATGCCTCAAATGCACCAGGAGAAAGAAGCTAGAATGCCTTTTCCATGCAGGTGGGCATCAATGCTACCACCTATATCATACCACAGTACAAAGCGACATATAAAGAGTATGCAGAGAGGGTGAAACCACATACAGCTTTCATCCAGTGGCTTTATGTCAGGCAAAAAAGCTGTTCCTAGCCGTGCACGGTCTCAGTCAAGTTAAACACTAGGAGAATAAAGGTATCCAGTGAAAGTGTCCAATGTTGAGCTTTCAAGACATTGGTTGAAAACCAGAAGATAATAAGAAGCATGGTTTATACATGTAGAAACAACATCCCATCTTCGTATATTAACATACAATATCTTCTATTTGACATGGAGTGGTCACCACATTTAGATACAAGTAATAGGAATTCTTTTTATTGGGAAGTAAAAAATAGCAAATTTTCAAACGCTTCACCCTGTCAGAGCTCACATACAGTCATTTCAGGGCGTGACCCTATTTTGTACAACATACTGAGTTTTTCATAGATAAGGTCAGATGATCATCTAGTCTGACCTTCCACCAGCTAACAGGGAAAAGACATCACGTAACTATTCTTGCAAGAAGCCCTGACACTGGAGTTGGCCAAGAAGGTTCCTTCAGAAAATATTTTAGAAAAGGAATTCTGTAATACAATCTTTTTTAAAAAGTAGAAGCAACAAATCAAAATTTACTTATCATTGCAGGAATAGGTAGGTGGGTGGAAAATTGGAATGAAGGAGGAGGAAGGAAGATGCTGGGAGGTGCATTTGCTCATGTGTTGTGCCAGAAAGGTGACAAGCTGTATGAGCAAGCCTGAGCCTCAAGGCAGGCAAAGGAATTATCTCCAAGATGGTCTGGGCTTTGTTGGGGTGTTTTTGGGGGGGTCTTTTTTTGTTTGGGGTTTTTTGTTGTTTTCAAAATGAAAAATCTCTTTCACTGAGAGAACAGTGTTAAAAGAAATCAGGCAATGACAGAGCATTAATTAAAATATTTCTCCCTCTCCTTCACAATAACAGTATTTCCAAATATGTATCATTAAGGATGAAAGTTGAGTGTTGTTTTGATACTTGGAAAGAAGCTAAGGAAAAATACTAATGAAGAGACCCTCTCAGCAACAATACAAGTACAGCCATTCAAAAAAAAATTAATGAACTACTGCTCTCTCACACCGAAGGGTCACGATGGTTTCCCAAAACTGCCTTTTAAAAGGCCAACAATAAATAATAAACAAACACAAATTTCCAAAGGAAGCTCCGGCTTTATGATAACCATGCCTTCCTTGCTAGTTGAGTTAAAGACTGCGAAAGCTTTTGACCTAACCTCTGGCACGTCCATTAAGACAGTATTTGTCACCCTGACAGCAAGGGGAATGGTTTCCAGCCACTCAACTTACAGTAGTAATGATGTCCCTCTTGTTTTTACCCCAAGAGACTGAGGACTTCCAATTCACAAACTGCAGAGTTTTAAATAGGCACTGCTAGGTCAGATAGAGAAGAACCACAGAAAAAAAACCCATACAAATCCAGGCAGAGCTTTAGCCTGTTCTGGGCCAAAAATCAAGAAGCTCAATAAATTAATATCTTTGGGATATTTTCTCCCTCTCCTGAAGAATCAACTTAAGGTAAAAGAAGGTTTGCATAGAATGATACAGAATTGGTATTGCTGTTTGTAAAGGGATGTCACAAAACATGTATACTGCTTTCTAGAATTCAACTCTTGCTAGCTGCTAAATCCACATTTGGTGGACACAGAAGAGCGAGCTCCATGCTCCATTATGGATTACTGCATCCATGTAGGGGCTCTTCAGCATAACAGATTGTATTTTACAACACAGGTGCCAGGTGAAACAATTCCTGCTTGCAGTAGCACTAGTTCAAAGTGCTAATGAAGCAGAAGACACGGGTTTAAATAACCCTGTTCCAAATGAAGGGATGATTTCTCTCCACTCCCCCTCACCCCAACACACGCTTTTGTCATGTAGGTGACTAAAAGCTGCAGCACAGAGGAAAGATCATTGCTTCATTTCAATCAGAAGCTAAAACTTTGGGGGAGAACATCAACAGTAGATTCTAAAAACATTTTCATTTCCTTTTGATGAATTTTTTAAAAGGGAGAGAGAAAATTATATACTTTGTGCATTTCCAAATCTTTCTGCAGGGAACATTTACCCTTAAATCAGGCCAAATGACTACATGTTTGTGTACAACCACAGCCCAAGAGGAATGCAGTTTTGCTTCTTCTAGTATTAAAAGATACTACAGAGAGGGCAAAATAAAAACCAAATTGTCTTTCCTAGTGCCTCCCTTCTCAATTTCTCCTTGGTGCATCAACCTACCTAACATAAAGAACCAATACATTCAAACATTTGGTTTCCACAGACACAACTAATTATTTGCAAGAACTTTAAATCTCTTGTTTTACAAATAAATTGTATGAAGTTTTGTAGGGTAAGTTTTCACCTTTTTAAACAAAGCATGCAAATATTTCTCCAAGTATTTGTCAGAAACAAATAGAGCAGCTTTTCAACGCAACCATGTTTAAAACTAATTTCAAATAAGCTATATGACATTGTCCCATGATACAAACTTCAGTGACTTAACTAGAAGTCTGACATCTTGATCTTACTTTCTAACAGAACTAGTGATATTTCTTCCTGTTAATTTTACTTTCTTTGTCTTGGAGTAAAAGGACAGGAAACCCTTGTAAAGCAGAAGACAAGAAAGCATCACAAACTACTACCAAGACCTTTTCAACATTATGATCTGCATACAAGTTCTGCCCTACTGCAACTGTTTTTTTTCAGGTCCTGACCATTAACAAAAAGTAAGCAGAACCAGAAAAAAATAGCCCAAACCAAGTACATCCTTTTGACAAAAATGCTATATTTTCCACAGTGAAAAGCACAATGAAGAATTTTACAAATTATGACAAAAGTAATCTTAGACAACAAACTGATTTTATGCTAAAACTGTGTATCAGCACAGATGTGATTTACATACTAATCCAACAAAATGCCTTATTATGTAATATTAAACACATACATTTCCTCCTCTAGATGTTCTCCAAATGATAGTTACCGAAGATACACACTCTTTTGACTCTGGTATTCATTAGCAGTCTTTTAAAATGGAATCAAGCTTTTTATAAATTTCCAGTATTCAGTTTCCATTAAGAAGAGAGATGACTGTACCATAGTCAGTCTCAGAGCACTTCCGTTTCCACTTTCCCCACACTATGTGATCAAAGAAATATGCCAGATCATAAAATTTAAGGTACTTCGAATGCCTAGTTTTAGCTCCTGAAATTTCCCTCCCTTCTACTTTGTAATTCATAAATGACAATTGGACTGGAAGAATAAAGCTGCTTGAACTCTCACGCTATCTTTCCAATTTGCAAGAAACACCCTGAATTCTGCCTCTGAATTTTCTCCAGCAACTTCCACTTTTGCTGTTTGTTTTTACTAACTCAAGAAATGCTACTGCGCATATACGCTCAGCTATTTCTTTCCCTGAGAGCATGTTAATCCATAAAAACAGTAACGACAGGGGGGTTGGGGTAGGGGATTCAACGTACTGTCTCAAAAGCAGTCACCAAATACCACGCCAAGCAAGAGCACTAGATGGGGTTGCTGGCCAAAAAAGTGGGTGCACGAAAAAATCCTCCCCACTGTTAGCTGTCACATGAGGAAGCGGAAAGAGCAGAATACCCAAATATATTTATCTTTACCAGCCCCAAAAATTAACTACTATCTTTCTAAGAGAATACAAAGAGATACATTTAATGGCCTACTTATTGCTCCCTTTAACTAAACTTTTTTTGGAAGAACTGGCTGCTTAAGTCCCATAAGACCAAGGGAGATGAATTAAATGCTCAGTAGCAAAAAGCTAATGGGAAAACTAAGAAAGCACTGAGACCAACTACAGCCCGCATAATTTATAAACATTTGACAGCTAATAGTTTCATTTTTTATTATTACGTAGATTTCAATGCATTTTACTCTTAGCCATTGAAAAAAAAATACAGGGACTAACCACTGGCATTATAGAGGATACTCTTTTCTGAGAACTTAATAGCACATTCTCTTTCCCCTTTGTTACTGTTACTACCCTCCTTCTCCTTAGCCTTTCAAAGATGACCAACAGCAGGGCTGTTATTTGTTAACTGGTTCTCAGACAGTCTGCACTGTCTGGCCATGTAAATCCCTACTGACTTCGTTGGTCTTTTCCAATCAACTGTGTCATCAGACCACACAGTAGGTGTTATAATACTCAGATTTCCAGTTATCCCCCTACATGATTTCTCTCAGTCTCTTGGTAGCAAGATCTCATTTACTACTTTTTAACTCTAACTATCACACCTTCATACTTTTTTTTTTTTTGTTTTAAAGGAGTCCATCATTAGTCATAGACAAGCAGATTGAGAGAGAGAGAACAACTGGGATGGGTGCACATGCCTAGCCACCCCTGAAAATAATCATCCCTATCAAGGGCTCTTTTCTTAAGCCCGTACTAACAGGTCTCTGCCACGGTGAGCTTTGTTACTCTGCCTTGCTTGCATCAAAATAGTACAAGCTAACTCAAACTCAGGTATTAAACTGAGCATGCTACACACTGGAAGCACAAATACACAGTAAGAGTACACACTTTAAAGTGTTACTGGGCAGAACTGGAAACAGCCGATGATGCCCAAATTTGCATTGAGATTTCAGATCAAGCTAGCAGAAATCAAAATGAGGATGTTAAATAACAACGAGAGAACCGAGCATCAGCCACAAAATAAGAGAAAGTTACAGTAAGGCAACATAAGTGGCTCCCAAGATGATTTAAATTCCACAGAATCCAAACTCTTCCTGCCAGGTACATAGTGTCTGGTCCAAAGATGCGCTGCTGCCGAGATCTGCCATCCCCTTCCACTCATGCAAAAACCCCATCCTTCAAGGCTGAGGTGGCTTCCCAAGTGGCTGATTAACAGGGAGAACTTGCTCAGGATTTTGAGAACTACCCGAATCAAATTCGGAGCACAGACCAGCAGCACCACTGTACTGCTTCACAGAGGAAGAGGAGACCACTTCTAAGACTGGGGTGGCACACCATAAAGCAGCTCCGCTTTGAAATTAAACAAGACTGAATCTAGAATTCAGCACCTGTTGTGAACAGACTTCCTGGCAAGATTTTCTTGTAAACAGCTAGCACAGTAAAAAGGGAATCCAAGATGACTCTTCTGCCCCTTTTCGTACTGCAAAGACACAATTAAGAGGAAACAAAGGGGTATACAAACATTTGCCTGTTTTTAGAAAAATATTTTCAATCTTTGTGCTAGCAATCGTTAAGCCAGATAAGGCTATTTATCCTAGAAATAACTAAGATAAAGTGATAATAAAAAAAAACCAAAATAAACCTAAACCATTCAACATCCATTAAGGTAAAAATAAAGTAAATAAATTCAGCCAATTGGTTATTTCCATACGGGTGGATTTCTTTAAATAGTAATGAAATCATTGCTAAAAAATCCATTGTTATTAAAATAAAAAAGTTGGCTCAGCCTACCAAAATTAGATTTGTAAGTTGCTGGTCATTCCCATAATTAAATCTGTGTCACAAATTTGCAAGAAAAATGGACACTATGACTAATGCATTTACTTGCTGCACTAGTGCTGTCAGGCTGTGTAAATCATTATGCCTGCTAAAGCAGAGTAGATAAGAATTCCATACATTTTCATTAACCAACTAGGCTTTGTGTATATGTGAGAAGCTAACTTTCATGTTCCCTGCTAGCTTTAGCTTTCATTTGGAAGACAATGTAAATAAAAACACTAGCCTTGATTTGATTAGCCAAGTGGCTGCTCCAAAAATTAGCTGAGTTTTTGAAGAATATCAATCAGCTCTGTCCTCTTTGGAAGATGGTCAGATAAAGCAACAAAATCATATATACTTAATTTGGACAAAGGAGATTAATTAAATGATGGGCACCTGGAAAAGGTTCCTTCCTTCAGACAGACTTATGCAGCCTAGACACACGCCTTATTTCATCCCATAGGTTAACAGAGGAAGCGAAGCTAATCCAAGACAGCATCAGAAGAAGTCTCAACAAACACTTTCATTTTTCATCTGTCCTTTGCTCTGTTTTTTCAGGAGTGCAATGGTCACCAGAGCAGAGTCCAATAAATCCTCTTTTTTCCTCTTGATTTCCTGTCACCACAGACCTTCAGATCTTGGTTACAGTTCTTTAAGGTGAAGCTGATGGCTGTTCCTATCACACCTACTGTTTGTAACAGCAAGGCACCAAAGAATCAGACAACATTGAGTCACATCACAACCTGGATACTCTCATGGGTTTCCAAGCCCACTGTCTCTAGCGGAAAGGAGATTAATGAGAGGCAGAGAAGTTAGACAAGACTGCTTCTAGTCTAGCAGTGCAGAGCATTTTGTGAGGACATCCTCTTCTAGACTTTAGGTACTCTCCTTCCTCCAGGTCCATGGCATTATATTGTCACTGTAAACTGAGTTTAGCTCTCAACTGAGCACGTGTCTCCACTACAGAGCAAGAACAGCCTCAATGAAAGGCTATGCCTTGGTGAAGTCAAAGAAGCTGAGCCACCCAGGCAAACACCATGGAACAGCCATCAGCACAGCACGCTTTGCAGGGTCCTGCCTACTGCTCTGCACTTTGGACATTAACAAGCATTATTTTTCTGTTGCAGCACAACTTTCAGAAGCAGAACAGAAATGCTTAGGAAGCACAATAATGCATACAATGTTAAAAATCTCAGCAGACCCACACTTAACATCCCCGACAATTTCTTTAGCCTTTAGGTGCAAAAGCATCCTCTCCTAAAAGTGGAAGCAGCTACCTCAGTGCTTTCTGTCTCAGCAGATCTTAGCATGCATTTGCATACTTCACAGTAGCAACCTTGCTGATAACCAACCACCCAGTATTAGTAAAATGCTATCAGATTTTATTAAAACCCCATTAAGAGGAAAAACTGAAATCACTTATGTTCCACAATTATTGTAAAGCAAACTGTTTAAACGAGGGGAGGAGATAATGATATTAACTACCCAACTCAGAGCAATCCTCTGTGGTATGATTCTAAATATTCTCTTGGCTGAAATTTATGTAAATTGAATTCATCTATCGTTAGTTATTACTAATCTAGCTACATAAAAACACTTTTCTGTAACAATTAGTTCTTTAAAACACTGTGTTTTAATTAGACCTGGGACATTATTAAGCTAAGTGTAAATACGTACAGTATCATTCCATGCATTGTTCTGACTGCATATTTCTAGGAATATGGGCTTTGGTGGAGTTTAAAAGGAATTACTTTAGGGTTGGCTGGTAGTTTTTATAACTCTCCTTACCAGTGAAAACGCCTCCAGATACTTAACCTAAGTGTATTTCTGCTCATCAAGACATATTTGGCATTTCTACATTTTGTGTATCACATTATGTTCCTTTTCATCTGAATAAGCTCATCTCAGTATCATTGGAACATTACACTGAGTCTTTTCCCGCAGACATTTTGTTCCACAGTTTATTTTAATTTAACTTCTCAAGGACCATTTTCTAGTCTTAACAAAGAAAAAAAAAAAGAGTTAAAAGCATAGCACATCTTTCAGCCCTTTTAAATCAGCTTGCTTCACACTACCGTACACAGGCACTAGCCCACAGGGCATAGTCTGAGAATAGACAACATACTCCTGGCTTTGTCAGGGCTACATGCAAGTGCAGCAGCCCGCCCATGTGCTACACATTGTAAGACAAGGAACATAAGAAAAATTTCAGCCTTGCCAATGGTCAGATCCTTCCAAATAATCTCCAGGACACATATATGGTTATTGTCACAAAGGTATGTAACTACATCTAAGCCTATCCAACAACACATCATCAGACACCAATAAGAAAAATGCAAATGTGATTAAGATTCATCGTGAATTAAAGATATAGTAAATAGGATCTCCACCTATAGCCAAGCCCATAAGTTAGGCATGAATATAAACTGATGGATTTCCAAAAACACCACCAGGACCTTCCATTATCTTCTCAGAAACAGGCCAATTATTTTCATATTTTATAGAACAGTTTTGACTTTAAACAAGTGTCTGTATATATATACACACATATTTAATGCTTCACCAGTTATTCACAGAAAACTCAAAGTAAGTGACCACATGATAGCGACATTCAGGAGCCACTCAATTAAAGGCCATGTAGACCTACAGCACTGTGAAACTGGTAAACAACTCTGGCTACTTATTACAGAGCCTGGCCTACTATCACCCCATTGCATTTTCAGTCCTAAAGTTCATCCTATCAGCTTCGTAACTGGAAAAGTTTGTAAGAGCAAAGCTTCCAGTAAACATATTTGTGATTTCTTTTCTGTCATGCACACATATTCCCTACATAATCATGATTTCAAACTAGGATACCATAACAAGAATCTAAGGGCGTGTATATATTTCTGACTTAATAGTGGCCATTTTCTTTATAATTTTATTTTTTAAAAGTTAGTAATTAGAAAAAAACAGCTGGTACTGTGGCTTCTCTCCAGCTGATCTTTAATATTCTTGAAAAGTCTTTCCTGGGAATTTTTTTAACAAGAATGTTTACTGCAATGCTGCTCAAAGATTTCAAAAAAAATCTGAAGTGAATAAAAAGTGAAATTAAGTAATTATATGTAAACAGAACTTTCCAATGATCAGTTCATGAAACTAAGATCAAAACCAAAATCAGGAGTATTACATGAATGCACAAACTAGCTCAGCTTCTTTAACTGCAATTTCTTCAGAGAGCTACAAACAGGTTCTAGAAATTAAAATATGTTTATGTTGCATTACTGTGAGCCGGCATTGTAGTCAGATGCTCTGGGGCCTAAATTCTTATTTGAAGTCAAAAGACATTCTTCCTAATGACAGCTGAACTGAGGCCTTTGGGTATTGGAGGAAACCTCCTGAACCGAAAGCTGGGGACAGCAGAGACACTGGAGCTCATGCCAAGCAACAAGATAAAATGCCACGCACATACACAGACTTAAGAGTTGTTCTAACACTGTGACTCTACAGTTTGAGGCAGAAAGTACCTTTTTCCCTTTGGAGAGGACATGATAGGTGACAAAAAGGAACAAGTATTTGGGAATTGATAGTTTAAAAACGTGACTGGTCATCTATGCCCACAAAATTTACATCCACCTTCCTAACTTTAACCTGGCCCTTCACAAAATCACCAGCACAACATCTAACTTCAAAATGGCATGCAACTTTCTCTCTTGGCAGTACAGATTTACATACTTAAACTCCCAAACTCCACCTTTTCACAAAACAAATTATGCATAAAGTGAGTTATTTTGTGCTTTCAGTTTTTGTTTTAATTTCCTAATTTGAGTTCTTCTGTCATTCATTCATTTTGTATGTCATAGTCCTCTTTCTGGGGACACAAGATTGGAATCACAAACGTACACTGCTAAACATGTACAAATTTTAGTAAAGAAGAACAAATTCAATTATTACCTGCCTAAATAAATAAAACAATCAGTCACAGTAGCTTGCCTACCTATAAAATAATCTGTATTTAATGTTCATTAATGTCTCCCTAAACAACATATAAAAAAATAAAGAAATCTATTCTTCCTTTCTTCATAAATGTATTTATTTATTGCTCTTTGCAGAGTCCTTTCTCAATCTTTGTAGACAATCAGGCCCACAAATACTGGTTTTGATTTTTACAGAAATGGTTATATTTCCAATTGGATTGATTGCTTTCCCATATCCAGCTATTTTAGTGTGTTCCTCAGAGACATTGAGTGGCTTCACTGACAGTGAGATATGCTAAACAAATGACATGTCACTGAGTAAATTAGCATCTACTCTCCGATCAGCTGGGTCATGTTTTCTTTTCAAAATCCATGGCCTCTTGATAGAAAATAATGAGTATTTGATGGGCCTTATTAGAAAAATCAATATATTGATGCCCATGTCTGAAACATCTGCATAATAATAGATTCTGTTAACCCATTGAGGAGAAAATTAAGATGTGTTTACACATTATTAATTTACCACAAGCAGAGACAATTTATTCACCACTTTTCTCAAGAGTTTAGCAAAAAGAAAAGAAATTGTAATATCTGTATTTAATGTCATGGTGATATAAATCGAAAGATGATTCGAATTTTTGCCAGCTAGATAGCACAATTCCACCAACACTAATGTGAAAAATACAAACACACCAATGATACTGTGAAAAATAAGACTATTAAAGCACTTGCTATAAATACTGCATTACTTACCAAAAAACTTCCAAAAGCAGAATTAAATATAGCAGCTGCCTGAAGAGAGAAAAAGATAAATATCACCAATGGTAAAATAGCTATAGTACAAGAACAAAATGTTATTCCCCCGCCCAACAAGCTATTAGATTCTCCAAATACACACATACACAGAGACCATTAGGCAGTTAGCCACTGCTTAAAAAAAATTGCCAGTGGCCTGTAACTTATGAAGACTGATAGGTTCTAGTTTATGCATTCATAAATAATGTCCTGAAATGGACAAAAGCAGGAGGAGAAGAAAATCCTTGCCGGTAGACTTAAGAGAAATATCCACAAGATCTAGGACTATTACACAGAAGCTTAGTCTCATTGCTTTTGCTCTAATTTGCCAGAAACATTTCTACATATTGATCTATTAATTAAAATAAATATAATCTGATTTAACTAAAACACTGCATTTTCATAGATTTTTAACAATTTTTAATGGAATATTAATCAGGCAAACTAATTTAATTGTTCATCAGAATAAAGGACAAATTCAGAAGTTTCTGTAGTTTGACCGAAAAATTTAAAATAGGAACAATGAAAGAAAACAACCAAAAACCCCCACACTTCTGAGGCCAAAATGTCTAATCATTACTTTTTACTCTATAGTCTTTTAAAATAAGAAAATAAACAATTTTGATAATTACTTTAGAAGTGTTTGTGCTTACCTAAATATCCAGGAAATGTAAGGTAGCAGTATTATTTCTTAACATTAACTCATTAAATTCCAGGAGGTTAAAACTTGAGTCTTGAATAGCTTTCCCCAATTACCAAGAAAAACAGAAACTCTTGTATGGCAGCCAGTCTGATGATGAAAAGCCACACAGCAAAGGTAAGAGGAAAGGGAGGAGGGAAATCTACCATTTACATGAAGATTTAGAGCAGAATCAAATTAATCACCCTGGACACTTCTAGCCACAGATTAATAACAAGTGGACGCTGGTGAGTTTAGCAAGTTTGAATAAAGTCCAAAATCAGGGTAGGAGCTGTAGCTGAACCTGCCTTCTGCTCCATAAGAGGATGCATTGAAAATGAATGGGTAATGAGATCCTTGGCTCTAGAGAGCTTAGCTTTCTTATTCAAGTTCATAATTAATTCAAAGCTTTGATAATTTCATTAGATTCCTCCTCTGCTGGCCCTATCAATAAAAGATGGCACTGGACCACAGCTCCTCAGCGGCCCAAATACAAAAACAAATGCAGACTGGGAAACCTTTGCTGACTTGCTTACTAACAGGGACAATGGCATATGGCACTCCATGTTGCGGAGGGAGTATCTGAATAGATACAGCTAAATAAAACATTATAGTTGACAGTTGTAAACTACAGTAACATATTTTAACACCTCTTCCTCATCAGCATTCCTTTTTTGAACATAAAAAAAGGGGGCACAAGTCCAAACAGCTCCTCTTGCCAGAGATCACAGCTGAAAGCAAGAGTAAGTATTACTTAAAACAATTCTTCAACAAGTGTGAATGAAATCAGGGTTTTCTACTTGTATTTGAAGCGGTGCAGCTCATACTGTCATGTGGCAAGAGAAACACACATTACACCCATGCACACAAACCTATTGCAAAGGATCAGTTTCAATACAGATGACCTTGAAGATATTTTTTGTCAATATATCCCTCTTAAAGTTCCTATTACCATTATACTTAAAAAAAAACCCAAAACATCAGGTTTATCAAGTCTCTTTGTTATTTGTTAGACGTGCCATTCTTTCACACAGACTGATTGTATTTGACCACCTCAATCTGATAAAGATGCAGAAAGGTCCCTTTTATTACATCCTGCCTCTGAATCCGTGAGGGAGGACCAAGACTTCCATTTTTAAGCACACTTAAGGATGTCTTCCTTGCAAAACAGTCTTCGCTATATAGAAGAGTGTAAATCAGCTGTTAAGATCTGAAAGACAGTAGCATCTGGGCTCCACTTCTGCACCAGAAGGCTGGGAGGAAACTTAATGGTCCCCTCCTCCCCATGCAGATTTTGTACACAGAGCGACAGCCACATTTCTGTCCGCTACAAAGAACCACATCACTCACCCTCTTCAGGAAAGCTGGTAAAGTCCACACAAAATGGAGATAGAGCATAAAAAGTAGCCCTTCCCTCGCCAGGTAAACTTACCTCCCTGTCTCAGAAATAACTGGTCCTACCAGAAGTTGGGCTCCGGCCAGGCTCTGCTTACGGCGCAGGTGAGCCTGCCAGACCACGTCTACTGATGCAAGAGAAATAACTTCAGTGGTAGAAAGCCCTCAACCTTTTTCTTGGTCATTTCAACAACGCACAAAGAACAAAGCAGTAGCTGGCAAGAACTGATACGCTTAGGACACTGTGCATCTAGTTTTAGCCGCATCAGTGGCTACCAATCCTGATTTGACATCCTACAGAGACATGAATTTTTATTTTATTTTTTTTTTACTTAAAATACACTGCAATTTGACTTCCAGGAGAAATTCTGTACCTGAAAGGTGGTAAGGAGGGATACTAGATGGTTCTATGGTGGTCATACTAGATGGCGATATTTTGGCCATCAACAAACTTCTTTTCTTTCTTCCTTCCTGATCCACCCAGAAGATTTCTAGGATTTTGGTTGGGGCTTGAGGTGTTTTTTTTTGTTTTTTTAATATTCTCAAGCATATAACAGGTACTAAGACAACAATCTTAGACAAATTTTATGCTTCAGGTATTCAGCCAGTCATGTGCAAAAGTCATAATTCACGACTGGTCCAGGGGTACACTAGTTTGCAATTTTTAATTCCCTTTCTCCAAAGTGTCAAAAATGGTCCACAGCAGATGATTAAACACTCATTACAGGCAAAAGAAGAAAAAAATACCAGGAAGATGACAAATTAAGCTATAATCATTTAGATGATTCGCCTCAGTGAGGGAGGACTTACAGGTGTCAATAACTCTATTTACAGTTTTCTTTGTAAACATTTCTCCTGAAAAATAAACTTAGAAGCCAAATTTTCTCATACCCACAAATCTGGGGCTTTTATTTGTGATTCTGGTTCAGCTTAAACAAACTGGTAGTAAACTGAATCAACTGCCCTAATTTGTAATTAAACGGACCTAGTGGCATGACCCTGTAGAATTTAAACACTTTGTGCTTCCAACTCCCTTCTATCAAGAGGGATAATATTGCCTACATACCTCACAGGGCATTGTCAAAATTAATTCATTGCTTAAAAAGCACTCCCAGATCCTTAGAGGGATGATACAAATAAACATTAGTGCTGACACATGATACAGCTAGGCTCTTCATTTTTTTATTTGCAACGTTTATTAGTCAGTATTATTGTGTAACTTTTTTTTAGTGTTTGATCTTTTTGTGCTTCAACAGATACCAGACGATCTGCAGTCTGCTTAAATGAAACAATAAAACATGAAAACATTTACATGTCTGTATCGTACTCCAAGTTCAGATTTGCATGTGTTTGCAAACCATTCATTGCATTTACCATTAATATGAGGGGAGAGTTGTCTATAAAATCAATGGTAAGATCCTTTCAAAAGGTAAATGCATAGCCGCGTATTGAAATGCAAGGTCAGACCACGTTCAAAAGCAGCAGTAGTAACAACCAGACTAATTATTCAAGTTTACACCAACTCAGAGACAAGACTGAAAGTCACCACCAGTACTGTTAACAGGGCTAGTACAGAAGAGCATGTACATCTCCACTTGAGTTTGAAATACTACACGCTAGCTCCACTAAACAACAGATTTACTTAATATTAAGCAGGTACAATTTCAGTTAACTCTGTATGGCACTGGGCTTGAGGGAACTCTCTCACAGGTCTGCGTTTCCAGGGAAGATGGAGCACTTCTCACTTCTCACTTTCAAGTGAGAAGTCAGAAGCCCATCTCTTAAGGAAACCTATTTGGTAGTACTTGGCACAAACTTTCCTCTTCCCATACCTGAGCCTAGTGCAAAGCTTCAGCCCTTCACCTCCCACCTCATCCTGGAATACATGTATGGAAAACACTGCTAGGATTGGTAAAAGTAACAGCAACAAGATCCAAGACAGTCCTCATAGCAACAAAGGCTAGTAAAAGGCAGAAGAAAGAGGAAAAGCCACAGCCAAGGGCCTGAGCACTTCCCCACGGGTCGGTCGGTGCCCAAACGCAGCAGCAAGTACACGCAGCATTCGAGTACACAAAGCAAACAAGCATGCTACGGTTTCAATAGCATTAAATACAGAACACATTCTGAACTCTGTACAATTTCCTTTTATTTTTGGTATCAAAATAAACTCTCTTGGAATTTATTAGGCTAGATATCTTTTGATAATAATGTAGCAGGACTATATTAAAGAAGAGGAAAAGATACACTGGCAACGTTTGGAACACCCGGGTCAAAACCCAACATTTTATCATTATTGGCAGGATTTGAATGAAATCGTTACATGCAACTCTACGGGAACTGCAATTTCCTTTACTGCAGAGTCACAGGGAAACAACGGTGGCTCACAGTTTTATATGTGGACCATGTTAAAAAGTAAAAGGCTTTTTTGCCAATATGTATGCATTTTTTTAAACACAAAAACATTTGATTCTTGAGTGTCATTTGGCAGCCTTTAGGGGGCTAACCTTCCTAACTGTACTTAACCCTACGCTTACCCCCAGGCACCCCACAGCTGAGAGAGCACATGCCACACACAGTAGGACCTGTCTGGCCCCCAGTCGCCCCTGTTCTGTGGAAAGGACATTCCAGGGCCAAGGCCACAGATGCAGAGTAATGGAACTAAATGCCCTCCAAACATCTCAGAAGGAAGCAGCCTGGGCATCGTACAAAGTTGCTCTGTGTATGCCCGCAATTACCTGCATTAACTTACCAATTTTCAGACATGCACTAGTGGGATATACAGCTCAAGTACCAGGCATAAGACTAAATATCCTATTTAACACACATGGCACAATGAAGAAGAGAGAAAAACCCAGAAGAGTAGAAAAGAACTAGAGAAAGGCAAGGAATATTTACATCATATTCAGACAAGATTCTTTATTGCCAGGGTGGTGAGGCACTGGAGCAGGTTGCCCAGAGAAGCTGTAGATGTCCCATCCCTGGAGGTGTTCAAGGCCAGGCTGGATGGGGCTTTGAATAACCTGGTCTAGTAGGGGGTGTCCCTGCCCATGGCAGGGGGGTTGGAACTCGATGACCTTTAAGGTGCTTTCCAACCCAAACCATTTTATGATTCTATGACTCTAGCAGTACTACTGCAGGATTATGCAGTAGAGGGCAAAGAACACAATGTGGTAGCATAACATTTCACAGTGTCCATGTTATTAATGCCAAATTTAAGAGAGCTATGTCTCCTCCTATTTAACAGGAAAAAGAAAAAAAAAAAACAACAAAAAAAGACTGAAGAAAGTGATGGAAATGGTTTGACCAAACAGGACAGAAAAGGAAATGTTATCTACCCAAAGAGATCAGTGTAGTTCGAGAAGGTGGAGGAAGAAGGCAGGACATCAGAAGCAGCTTGAATGAGTTTGCAGAGTCCCTTTAAACAACTCCTTCAATTTCCTATTTAAAAATAAAATCTCATGTGAGTGTTACCGCAGCTCATGTCTTAACTGCTGTTTCCATTAATAAGATGTTACAGCTCTGTAGAAAGCTATTTGCCACAGCACTGTTACTGCAAACAGAATATAAATATACCTAATAAGGTTTAATCTGTGTTGCTGTTCATAACTATTCATCTGAGTTCAGACGGGGAAAAAAATATATATATTCAAGTTCCTGGTTTTGAGCACCAAATTGAATCAGGTGTCCTCTTCTCTTAAGAAAATTAAGTTGCTTTTGTGCAAGAGTGTTTTAATGAGAACAGAGCCTGCCGACATTGATAAATGGGAATGACACCAGAGAGAGCATGTAAGCAGGACAATATGTGCATGTTACAGTCTTACAGGCTATTTTTCACTGACTATCCTGAATGACTTCGCTGTTTCTTAAGGGGCCTATTAATCTCAAATTTAGTTATTACACAACGTTTATTTGAACATATATTCTGTGGATGATGACAGTTAATAAAGGAAATCTTTTACAAGCTGTATTTTTACATATTGTTCCAACTGCAGCTCCCAGTCATTCTACTGTATTGATGGAATAACCTAGTTATGATGCAGCTTTAAAAAAGGCACATATATTCAGATTCTTTTCTAAGCATATGGGGACTCTTAAATAACTGTTAAAATGCATATAAAAATCCTGCTGCAGCATGGCAAAAATAAGAGAGGTAGTGTTAACGGCTCAACAAAATCTCTAGCTGCACAGTTACCCCCTCAAAGGCAAAGCACGTGCCTTTTTAACACTCCACCATCATCTCTGAGAAACAAATAGGGCCTAGATTTGACTCCTGGAGATGTATATACACTCCGTATTGAACTCAACAGAAGTTGTAGTATGCACCTAACACATGAATTTGGCCCTGTGTCTTGTATACATTATAGGGTACCTCACCGGTGGTATTTCATTAAAAAAAAAAACTACAACAAAAAAACACCGCACAAAAAAACCCAAACAACAAAAGAAAACACACAACACAACCCCCAACTTCGATAACAACTAAATTTTGATTCCAAAGAAATCTTACAAAAATGGGTATGATATTCAAAAAGTCTCTTAAAAAATAAATATTGAATTACTCTAATTTTTTTAGTGGAGTGGAAATGTACACATAACCTTATCTCTTAACAAAAACACCACCACCAAAAGAAACTACTCCATGCACAAAAAAACCCCTACACCAACCAACCAAGGAAACCCCAGAACACTATCAGAAAAACCCACCAAGATATGGAGGGGATTATGTTATTATCTACTGCCATGTTCCCTGTGGTCCAACAGAATTTGTTGACTGTGAAAAAGGCATCACCCCAACCTGCCTCTAGAGCTGTGCTGACAATAGAAAAACATTTGTTTATGTCAACCATGTTCAATAACCTTCAATTTTATGGAAATGATGCTGAAAAGGCACCAGAAAATGAAAACACAATAACTAATATGCTGTTTGTTTGCATTTCAGTGGGGGAACATCATCCAGAGAACTATGTCCTCCAAAACACCTCATTGAGCTGTGGATCTGAAGCTGTGCACACTACGGATTTGTTCCGGGCTGGCAGAGGTTGTCATCACCCGAGTACAAGTTTGTGCTGCTTCAGCCACGCTCAGCATTCTGCCACAAGCAGTGCATGGAAACAAGCTGGGGACTCTGCTGGCAGAGAGTTATTGCCTCCTACCTCTTGCTAGCCAAGTTCTTTCTGTTGAAAAATCCGTCTTTCACTCCCCCCTTTTTGTAGTTCCTCATAACCATCACCGCCTGTTGGTAATAATGTTTACAAATACAAAACCATCCATCAAAAGGATGTCAAAAGGCAGTTTTTTTAGACACACTTATTTAGTGTATGTGGTGTTCTCCATTGAAGGATTTCTCTGTTTCACCAATAGTTTCAGAAATACTGAGACAGAGAAAGAAAGCTATCTCACTTTCTCTTTTTTCATCAGAAATGGTAACTTCTCTCTACTGTGAGCAACCGGCATGACTCAAGGGAGTTCTGGAGGGTCAGTATGGTATTTCTCCTTCAGAGGCAGTAGGAGATAAAGACTAAAAACCAGGAGAATATATACACTAAATGGTTTTTTCTAGAGAGTAAAACCAGAATGTAAACATTTGTTAACAATTCAAATGTGTCAGTCTGCAAACTTCCACCAATACTAATATACAGATTAGTAATAGGAAATCCATGTTGACCGAAGGTTGGAAAGCAACACTGTCCTGTACGGTTGGATCATTTTGTTTGAGACTACTTGCATAAGCCAGCAGAAAGAAAGCAAAAGCCTTCGTCATCCATATCAGAAAGATCACATGAAGGAAGCCAGGAGGGAAGAACCTCTTTCAGGAGGTGGAATGTCCATCTCCAACATTGACAGAACCAAGACTTGGTCTCCTCAGGCACAGAAGAGACAGATGCTTCATGAGACATAGTGCACAGTGCCTGATTAGCCCAGGCTGCCAGCTGTACAACGCTGTTGCTTTATTTGTAGTTTCTTTGCTCCACGCTAAATGCCACAGATCCACCCATACCAGACGCTCACGTCGCTGTGTAGCAGATAAAACTGGTGCGATGTTCACAAGGCTTACCAGGGAAAAAGGCCTATCTAGGTCCTATCCAGAAACACAAATGTCAGCAACACACATCTTTTGCAACCTCACGTCTATCTCTTCAGGGTGCCAAGAGATTTCCTCCTTCTAACAACCATGGTCCGTTTCCTTTCAACAATGAGAAGGGCTGTAAGCAGAGACACCAATGCTCTCACCTGATCCTTGTGTGAGACAGTCCTTGACCAGCCACACCACAAGCACAGCGATACCCTGAAGCTGTAGCTTAACCTTCCCGTCCTCCCATCAGCTGCAGTACAAGACACAGAATCACTCTCATAAGACACAGTGCCTTCCAGTGTTGGTCCCTACGTCACACACCCCAATGGGGCAGTAACCTCAACATCTACAGTGGACTTCTGAATGCTAACATGAATAAACAGAGGTAGTTTCTCTTTTTCTCTCCTCTACTTAAAAATTGTAAATGCAAATATTAAGATTACTGCCTAGTGCCAGTGTAAACATTTGAGCAAGCAGTGATTTAAAGCTGTCAGACTCATAACAACACATGCTTTCTCATACTCAGTACATATGCGCATAACTATCCGAAAGTCCATGCTCTAGCATCTGACCTACTCCACGAACTTCATATGGCTCTGCCATGCCAGAAAGCTCTGGGTTCCCAGGAAGGCATATAGCCAGACTTTTTGTATGTATTTTTCACCAAATGGAAAGCCCATTTCCATAATTTTCCTAGACACAGGGAAACAGAATGTAACTTCCCCCTTCTACCTACATACTGTAAACTATAAGCCTTAGCAGCCATACATTTGACCTGTGAGACAGACCATGTTACACAATTAGAGGGCAAAAAGGAAAGAATCTAACCAGTCACTGACACTTGCGTATGAAAACTACCCACAAACCTTACACACAACATGCATTTGTTATTGACTCAAGGCTTATTACCTTAGCAGTGAAGACACTAGCTCTTGCACCAGAACAAATGGACTGCTGAACGATGATTTAATAAAGGAGGCTCAGCTGAACAGTGGTATACAAGTAACTCTGCCAACTTGATCCTCTCTTACGGTCAAACACTTCATAACTGTAAGTGACTTTCTCTCTGAAAAAACCAAACTTACCGTAGAAGGTATCCTCAAAAGGATACAGAGCAATAACAACCTCCCAAACATACTTTTATTTAAGTTCACATTTTCTGAGATCTTAAGCTGTGATAAAAACACTTAAAGGTCTTGTCCCCTGATTCTCCTGGAGACACATCATCCATAACATGATTAGAGGTCTAGTTAAACAATGCATCCCACAACTCCAAAGAGTATTACTTCCCTGCTGAAGTGAAATGAAAGCACAAGGCCACTTTTTAAAAGGTGCCCTTTGCATTAACTGTAAGGCTGTGCCTGGACCAGTATTTTTCTATAAATATCCCACTGTCATATTGCTTTCTGGGCAGTTAGTAGCAAAACCAGACATTTTAACTGCTATGCCATCCAAACCAGCTCAGAATGGCATTGTTATTAAAGTCCCTGTCACTACTGCCACTGGGAACAACTTCATTATTAGTTGTGCAATGCCAGGAAATGGGAAATAAAACACTACTGCAAGGAAGGCCACAGCATGGGGAGGCTGGCTGAAGTACCAGACCAGCTTTGTAAAATAAAATTAAAAACAAAAAAAAAGTGACCCACTGCACAGATCCATGAACCCCGATCTCTGAAGCTCATGTCAGAATGTGTCACAGGTTGCAGTTAAAAGATAAGGAGATTTTCATCTCATGAACAAATGTCCATCTGTATCTCAAAGAAGTACAATTACTGGGTTCTTTTTTTTAGCCTAGCCCAAAGGTTAGGCTTTACTGTAAGCCAGTATTGTATGGTAGTGGAAATTCCCTTTTATGAGCCCAGACAAAGCTCTGCAAGCTAGACTATTGTGACAGAGGTAGAAAGAGAAGGGAAAGAAAAGTAGCATACTATAAGGAAGAGACCAGCACTATAGCCGCTGCCTGAAGGTAAAAAAGGGAAAAAATCTTGATGCATGCAACTGCATTCTTTTAAATGCTGCTCAGATACTTCTGTCATCTAAATTAGCAATTCATATAAATATAACTAGAAGTTACACATACACACAGTGAGAAAGTGCATAAATGTGCATCTTTACATATTATATATCCCCAAAATTTGCCCAAGGAGTTCAGCAATGGATCAGTAACAACCAAAGCTCCAAGTTTTCTTCTCTGAAAACAAATTAACTACAACATTGGTATTTATGAAGCATGCCCAAAACATCTTTAAAATCTCATTAGTTTGTTACCCCCATTTTCCAAGAGGACTGCTACACCCTCTAATCCAAAGGAGGTGGGGTAGGGGGCTAGCCTTCATTAAAGTGCAAGGATTAACACTCAAATGCCAATCAAGTCTAGGTCAGGGACTTGATTTCACAACTACTTGGCTAGCAGTAGGAGTATATCATAAACCACAAAAATGATGAAACTGTTCTTCATAATTTTCATTCATATATATATAAAATACATGGCAACTCAACTAAATTAAAGATATTTTTATTACTTCCTTGAAATAATTTACTTTATTCTCTAATGGGATAGAATACGACATAACCACTACTTCTCTGAAGAAAAGGTGGAGAGAAAATGTTAAAACCTATGGGTTTCATGTACAGAATTCTACTCACATTCTGTGGAGAGCAGAGGCTCACCAAGAGCTGTGCTGGTGCAAGCCTAAGAAATGCACAAACTCGTTTTACTGCAAAAGGTCACAAACTTGCTGTCTATGTTGCACATGCTCTTTGTGGCAACATTCACTGAGCTTCTACAGTTTCCATTTACATCCAGAGTTGGCTGAAAACTGGAATATCCAGCATAAGGGATATTCCAGTATTTAAACATTTGCTTTAAAATTAAGTTCCCCCCACCTCTAGAATCGCTTCTCATACAATGATTGAAATTTTGTTTTTTTAACCATTTCATTTTGGTATTTTGCTGCTTTCAGCTGACTTGCTGTCATGCCTAGTGGAAGATGGCCTTGTCTGTGCTTATCGCTGCACAAAGCTTTTCAGCTGGTCCACAATGCAGCACTGTTATTAAATTCTTGTGACACACTGAGAAGATACAGCCAGGGAGATCAGTTTATCAAGAGAAATGAAAGCATGGAGCACCAAAGTCACACTGAAAAATGTGGATGACTAAAATTATTTGTTTGCAAAACCGGCACAGGTTAACCTGACCTGAAACAAAATATTTACATACAGGTTTTCCTGAAAGAAAGTGGAAACATTTCTACAAAATCTAAATTGCATACACAGGAGGAATAAAAAAAAAAAAAAAAAAAAATAAAAACAATGGAAAAGTTCTCAACTCAACACGGTCTGTAGCCCAAGTTCCATATTTCTAAAGCAGTTACTAAAGAACCAAGTGCATATACAACATGAAAGTAAAATAAAAATGCAGTTATTGGTAAAAAACCTCCTGCAACTGGAAAATACTTCTGTTATAACGATGTGTCTATCTTCCAGCATTTTGTGGTTAAAACTATCTTCTCACCTTACTGAAACTGGAGAGACAAGGCTGACGCATTCTCATTTGCCCACAAAGAACTCCAAGGAGAACTCGATAAAGAAATCAATAATTTTGTGTTAAGTACACAGGCTCCAGCAGAACACAGATACTGCTACTACCTGTTCTGTGATGCTTGTTCACCACGGGCACCCAATGAGGCAAGGGGCGTGGAAGCAAAATTGTAGACTGTCATACCATTTAAGCCCAGAACATCCTGTATCTACACAGTCAGACCAAACTAAGTTTGCAGAAGCAATCTAGACCCAGGATTCTTTTCCACCTTAAAGTACTTCAGTAACATAAGATGCCCTATGATACATAAGTGGACAAGACCGCGTAAGAAGTACATTCACAACTGCCAAGTCAAAAGTGCGAGAGCTGTCAACTTTCCTGCCCAGCAGGAGGTCCCAGTGCCAAGACAGACGCACCTTCTTAATAGCAATGCAGAGTAGCAACACATGTGAACACAAAACTAAGGAACAGAATTGGGATATGCAAAGAAAAGTGTGAAGGGTAGAAAAAAAGTCACCTTATACACCAGAAGAAATCAGAAATCACATCTTACACGGAGTACCAGCTAAATCTACAAGAAAAGCACCTCACTTGCCAAACAACTTTATATCTGACACACTAGCTGCATTTCACAAAAACAGCTCTCACTTTAAAAAGTTTAATTTAGGTTAATAGCTATTTCTTTGAGTAGTCTGTGATCAGCACTTTGGGGGTAAAATAGATGACTGAGGATGTTAGAAATCACATCTGGCTGGTATTTCGTGTCAAGGTTTGCCACTGAAAAAAGCTTGATAAAAGGTGAAGAAAGACTATATATATATATGGTATATATATATAGTATACCAGGCCATATCATCATCATCATAGGGGGAGAAAAAAGAAAAAGATTATCTGTTTACAGAACAGAATCTCAACTCACACACGTTCACTGTAAAACTGAGTCACTGTTTAGTCAATTCTATTGCAGAAAAGACCTCAGAAAAATATCACAACATAGTCATCATCTCATCGAATCAAAGTTCAATTTGCTCTAACACCATAACAAATATATTTCTGTGATCTGTATCTATCTGCTACTCTTGTGGAAGTATCAACAAAATTCAGAGTGATATACTTATCTACAATATATAAAAGAATCATTTTGCCACTATAAGCTGTAGCGTAGCAATATAGTGGCGGAGCATGAAACAGTAATCAAAGTCCTGAAAAATACACCATTGTCAGCATTGTACACTGGTACCAGTGTATTATAGCACCTCGGTTTAAAATAAATCAACCTAAGTGCCTGCTTTGGTAAGCACTTCGAATTCACTGTACATCAGCATTAGGGGGGGTAACGCACAAAGAAACAAATCAGGAAACGGGACTTGTAAATAACAATTCAATTAGCAGATTTATATTACTCGTTTCCTAATAAACTTTCTACCCGCACCTACACGAACCCTCCTGCAGCCTTCCCCTCTTCATTTACATATCTGTGCAAGCCTGCTCTTTTTTCTGGCGAGCCCCTTTGCCCTTTCAATCATGAAGTATATTACTCCACTGTCAGAGCAAAGCAGTTCCTAACAACGGGGAGCCCAGCTGGGATAGGAAGAGGGCAGCAGGCTCAGGCATTAACATAATAATCCAACCGCGTTCCCCCAGGCCCTTAGGGCAGACAGCATATTAGGCAGGCCTCCTGCGCAGCCCGGGTGGAAGCCGCTGGATCACCTGCCCATCAACCTGTGGCGGTCGCCCCCGTCTCGGCCGCACCGGCTCCCGCCAAGCCCCCGTGCCCAATTACCTTCCCACGGAACGCTAATATCCATTTTTCCACGTCTGCTTAACCTATACCTGCTGCACGTCCTTATTTACGATTTGAATGGACCTTGCCGCGTCATTTCCAGCCGACTCGCTCCCCGCCTTTCAACTTTTGGAAAGTCTAGGGTTTTTAACAGGACCGACCGCTGCTGCCAGCGGGAACCAGACCTTGAAACAAAATTTCAAACACAAAGCACTGCTCTCCAGGCACAACTTTCAGCCCTACCCATGCTCTGGATTTTTTCCCTGAAAGAAAGAGTTTGGGAAAAAAAAAAAAAAAAAAAAAAAAGGCAGACATCCACCTTTGTTATTTCTGTGCCATGCCATCCAAGGAAACCGGTTCAGGGTTGGCTTGCTTATTCTTTCTGGGGTTTGCAACACCGGGGGATTTTCAGCAGCAAAGCTTATTTTACAATCTTCGGTACAAGGCCTGCCACCACGCAGGACACGGCTGCTGATTAAGGAATAGAGCTCGTGACAAGGTTTCAGCTGTACAAACACCCATACAAGAAATTTCCAAGAATCACCATATAATGCTGATTTCGGACGCAAGACCCATGAAACCAGCTGATTTAAAGGCGGCTTATAATTGCATGACTTTTCCCAACTAACATTTCTTAGTATCTAAGAAATATTCCCGCATTTCAAATGCTTTGGGTAGCAAACCCCAACTCAGAATACTAATTTGCATGTCTCCTCTATTCAGGCCTAAAAAAAAAAAAATATTTACATTTATTATGGAGTGTATTTCAATGCAGATCTCTTACAAACCCATTTATTTACAGTATATACGCTGCCTGTACAGAGTACAAGCTCAGGTACTTAACAAGAGAGAAGAATAACAAACACACTTGCCAGTAAAAGATACTATTTCCTTCATATTATGCAAGACAATCTCAAAGACTACTAGGAAAAAAAGCTTTTGGTTCTAATATAACTTCTAACTTCATTAAAAAATACATATTCTCTAATTCCCCTTAACAATGGAAGGCACAACAGAAATGTAATACAGTCTTATTAAAATAATGTTTTGCAGACTGTGCAAAGCCAGATTTACTTGATCACTTGTGAAGCAAAATTTTCCTAACCTCATTAATTTCCATTTATCTAGCCCTCTCAAAGAAAGAAATATTCAGAAGCAATTTCATATTTTATTTTAAAAGCTTGGTTGTTATATTATCAGTACAAGGAAGCGTAATGCATAGTAATCCATGTCACAATAGTCTGTCAGAAAAAGACTGTAAAATAATGCCAGCTATATAATTTTTGTATTTTAGAAAGCAACCGTTATGGAAGTTCTGCCTATGACTATTCCTCGACTACATAATGGTGACAAAAACTATACGTTATGAAAAACGTGACACATTTAAAAAAATATGCTTACAAGCAACTAATTCTCACAACGTGGATACTCTCCTCTGCCACCACAGGCATGATAACATGTTAGCCGCACGCTTCTCTGAACTGGGAAGGGGGGTGCAGTTAAAATAGCCCTTTGCGTTGCATTTATTCTAGGTCACAGGGTCACCAATAAAACACTAGGATAACCTAGGGGTTTGCACAATATTTTAATATAGTCAAGAGTCTTCTTACACAGCCACAAGCTCATATATCTACTATGACTTGATTTAGACTTTTAGGACCTACAATTTAGAGAGGAAGAGCTTTGTCAACTATCTCTTGATCCTTCCAACCATCTCCTTTGCCCCACAAACCAATTACCATCACATTGGTGATGTAAAATTTAATAGCACTTGGAACATTAACTACAGCTTTTCTCCTTCAACACCTCTAAATATAAATGACTTTGCTTATCCATAAACCAGGGAAAGGAGAGATTAGAAGAAAAAAACCTGTGAACACTTGTAGTTTTCTAGAGGTTTGTTCTAATTAATTTCCTTCCTTCTCCAAAATATAGGTCAAGAATTCCACAAACTAATGTCAAGTTGTACCAGACATGCTGGAAAAAAAAACAGAAATTCAAGAGCAAGAATTCTCTACCAAGAATTTGAGTATAATCAAGTCATCAAGTAGCTTCTACTGTTGGTGGTGAATGCTTTGTGCTTACAGACATGTTGCTAGTGGATGACAACAAAAATCTGCAATGTTAGTTAAATTCATAAGAAAAATGATGAATGTAAATGTTGTGAGTGGAATATGTGAATGAAAACAAACTTGTGAACGGAAATAGAGATTTTCTTATTTCATGGCACAATCTTTAGATCAGACCTGTGTCTCAATGAAGTCAATAGGAGATTTTTTAATTTAATTTTACATAGCCCAAGGTCAGAACATTGTGATGGCTCCGATAACTAAATGGGAAGCTGTGACTTAAGCTTCTAATACAGGATGTGCTCAGGATGTGATGGGCTCTTTAAAACATTGAACACTCCTGAAATTACTAAACATAAAAGTTGCAATATGGAGGAAAACATATTCATGTTCTTTAAAATATATTTCAGATGACAACATCACTATAAAGAAAACCCCATATTTCTTTGAAGTAACAAACTATTAGGTCCATGCTGATGTATTTTAATTCCTTTCACAAATTATCCCTCAAGTCGACCACAGTTTTATTTTCTTTTGCAAGACTCACTCTTCCTGACTACTTGTACAGCTCTTGCTCTTTGATAGCACAGTTCCTATGGTTTAATTCTTAAATACCAGAGAGAAGTACATTAGTGCAACAGACAACTATTTTCTTCCATACACAGCTGTGCCAGCAGAACAAACATGACCCTGTAACCCCTAGACACCCATCAGCCCTAACTAGAGAACACTGCTCCCACAGATTTGTAGGGGGCAGTCTCTTTAGCTCCTATGTTTTTTCCTTTACAAAAGTTATTTCAAATTCATAAAGACTGTATTGTAATGGAAGTACCCAGAACCAAGCCGTATTCATTAATATGCAATATAACACCTTAATGTACTCAAATTTATTCAGCTTGTATAAGGAATTTACACTTATTTCCGAGTCTACTCAAGCACCTAAATTGCTCTAAAGCTTGTTTTTCCCTAAGTCCAAATAAAAAATTGTTTTGTAAGTCCTCAAGATATTTTGTGGTACAAAAAAGAAACATACTACGTGAACAAGAAACTGGTGGACAATCTAACTGCAGAACATGCCAATAATTTCACCAGGTCCAAACTCCAATCACTGGTTTAATAACCACTAACGTCTCATAACTTCATCCCTCGACATAAACAGTAGCTGGCATCTGCCAGGGACAAGTAGGTCTGCAGTGCTTTTCTCTGCTCTGGCACTGCATTTGAACCTCCTGCATCACCTCAGATCCAGCCATTTTTTTTACTTAAACTGGAGAAGTGGTACTAGTGATCAAATTTTACATAGGAGTTTTACCAGCCTGAAAACAAAGAGGGAAATGGTAGTGCTTCTACTTCTATACCAATGTAGTATTTGCTGACTATGTCATGTTCTTGCTTGTCCGCAGTAGCTGTGGCATGGTTTCCAAGAGCTGTAGGCAGATAACAAAAGAGAATGAAGTAAAAGGCATTTCTGTCTCAGGTATGTTGCAAATCCATCTAGTAGTGTTCTCCCAAAACCTCCGCTACAGATTCAACACCTTCATGGGAAGCACCTTGCTGCCTGCATGAGGTGACTTGAAAGAAGGTCATACTGGCCTCTGCAGGAACGACTTCACAGACACTTGGATTTTACCTATTCCAGTTCTGACTGTGACCTTCAATGGAGCAGTACAGACAACCAAAACTACTGCCATGCCTCCCACAGGAACAACTGAGAAGTAAGAAAAATAAAACCCAACCCACAAGGGTTGCGCAAAACAGAATCCAGATGTTATGAAGAGCTGAGTTCTTTATGTTAGGATAGCCAGCCAGAACCTTTTGAGCAGCATGCGGCTCCCAAGCAGTCACTCACAGTGAGGCCCCTGTGCCTGGATTATGGCACATGAATGGCGACAAATGATCCAAAATCCAGAGTGCCAACATCCATATGGAAACAGCTATTTCCTGCCTGTGAACCACTCCTACGCAGCCTTCCCCTTCCCTTGCATGTCTGAGAGGCACAGTACCTGCCTCTATCCTATGAAAATTTTAATGAGGTCCATAATATTAATAAAATGATCGGCTACACCTGCTGACAGCCATAGTGCCTGAAAGATTAAACAACCCCACATCACCAGAAAACTTTGCCCTCACACTTCTTTACATGCTGGGTTTTTTTTAAACACCGCTTTGGGTGTAGGGCAAGACTGATGAGGTATGCAACTGAACAGGAGCGAGAACAACAGAGCTGCAGTCATGGCTGTGTTGGAAGATGCAAACAGCAGACATACCTGTGTCAAAAGTGAAAATGTGAAAACCATAATACGCTTTTAGGCAGGCCAGCTTTTGGGGTTTCTTGCTCAAACAATGTGTTTTGAAGAGAGACTGTCAAGACTGGAACAGATAAATCAATTCAGTCCTTTAAATCACTCCAGGGATCTTTTCCTCACTCACTACTCACTCAAAAATGTCTCTTAGAATTTTTAAACACATGTAATATAGGCAATAAACTGCAAACACATTCAGTGTGACCAGAAACTCATTGTTACATCTTGTTAAAGAAAGGGAAATTGTAGCAGTCATAACAAACAACAGGTATCTCTGATAACTAGAGTTTATTATTCAAAAGTTATGAAAAATTGTTCTCACTTTTCAATTCTACAATGGCAGACATTATCATTTAGTAAAATAGATGTTCCACTCACAACCTTGATATTTTCATCCGGAGGATTAAAAAAAAAGCACAAAAGGCTGCAATCATGTTTTTCTCTCTCTCCAGGAGTCACTCATTCTAAAAGCACCACAAGAATTCAGAGACAGCGCTTACAATCTTAGTTTGTTATTTCAGAGTATATAATACAAACAAGCGTGGATCACTAAAAATATTAATTAGCATTTCATTAGAAATATCAATATGGGGAAAAAGCAGTGATGTGCAGACATTCTGCCTCTGGGATTAGATTCTAATTCATTTTAGATTAGGAAGCAATGAACTAAAACCACTACCCTGACAAGTTAACTATTCTTGTTGACACAGTTCTGGATAGGAATAACACCAGCCCTAAGGATAGCACAGTAAACAAAAAGAAATCATGCTAACTTCTGACATTTACAAATGACCGTGACATAAAGGATGATCTGGATGGGTTACATAAATTTGCTACTGTGAGAGTATTGCATTTTAATTTTCTTTTTTAAAACTAACATGTACTTATGAAACAGTACCAAAAAGAACAAATAGTTATTACAGACAGGACTGTACTGGCAAGAAAATTTAACCAACAAAAGGGTTAATTAGGGATACAAATTTTCTCAGACTGTTAATAATGGGAACGACACATAGTATGTGCCCATAAGTAATTCTCAGGTATCTTTGATCTTCAGCCCCAAGCGATTACTGTTGCCTACCATACCCTGGCCTCTGGGACTCTCTCAGAACCAGACATCTGGCTACTTTGTTGTTTTAGACTAATCTCATCCCAGGAGGGCTCAAGAAATGACACCAGGCAAGGAGGGTCCTGGCAAGGGAAAAAACATTACAGTATCAGCAGATTTTTGAGTGGACTAGAGTATCAAAATTGTCTTCAAATTTCTATAGGGATCCTGTGGCTTCTCTGCTCTCCAGCTCCGCTTTCACACAGAACACCAGAATGCACATGATCCTGTTTTAAGGAACTGTTAATCTCTTTGGAGAAGCTAATGAATGATAATCCAGGAAAGAACTTGTGACAAAGGCAAACAGAACAGAAGTAAAAAACCTGCAAGGAATGGGTGGATTTAATGAAGATTTTATTGAAAGGTCACACACTGCATGATCAAACAATGTTTTTAAAAGCCTACAAAAAAATGACTCCAACATCCACACGCGCTATTTTTTACTAATTCATAGGTTTTAGCTGCCAGCAGTGTTATCCCTGAAGTATGACCCTCTGACAACTGCAACAGATTCAGCCCAGTGCCCGACTGGCTGCTCCAGGCTTAGAAACAGGGCAGTTCGCAATGCACTGAGCCCACCGGGGGAAGATGGGCTGCAAACACAGAGAAAGGAAGGTTTAATCCTAAGGCCAGGCTCTCCTACCATCAGAGGCTACCTGGGTTTTGCTACGAAATCTGGACCGTCAGATTCCCATCCTCCCCAAACCACTATAGGTTACACCAGATGTGACACTGGCAGCTGGACAAGAACTGTTGCAGGCAGCCTTGCAGAAGGCCCTTTTCCAATGCTCCTATGTCCTTCCTACAGCTGTGCTTCTACGTCCGAGGTGTTCCCAGCGCACACTTACTGCCTGCACTCAGCAACAGAAAGAACCAGGACACCTAGACCTGGAAGAAATAAAAATCTCACATGTATTTTTCTGAGGGCAGTAAGCACGCCCATACTATTAACATTATCCCAGCCATATACTTCCAAGCAGCCTCATTTTTAAAACCCAGGGGCGGCACACAGCAATAGAAATAAGGAAGACATCACTTGTGTGTGGGTAAAAGCCACCCACTTGTTTTAAATCAAGCACCACACCTTTTCTTCCCTTCCATTGACAAGGGCAAGATAAAAAGAACAGACACTAAATAAATTCAGACTCTAATCCTCTTCTAAGGGCAGGCCTGTATGATTTAACTTTGCCTAATTTCAGGATATTTTCAAAGTGTTCAGAACAGAGCTTTGGAGAAACCTCTGAACAATCTGCCATATCACACCAGCTCCCAAAGAAAACAAGTCCCTGCCAAAACCTTTAAAAAGCGCTACAGACAGAAGCAATTTGAAAATGATGTGCTAAACTCTACTAGGGATCCTGCTGCTACATAGCATCCTACTTACTTTTTCTTCATATTTCTCACACCACAGCTATCCTGCTTTCTTCGGGCCACAACATTCCCCTCTCAGTGGGACAAACGGTACTAAAAAGTTACGCCACTGTATTTTAACAGTTTCCTAAATGCACTGTAACAGTTGCATCAAGAAGAAAAGAACCTGTGCTTCACTAGCTTTGGTTACATCATATCAAGAGTGAAAAAAACCCTGAACAATTCAGCATACTTCTGAGATATTCAGAAAGATGCTATGCAATTTTTTTTCTGAATACAAATTAAGCAAATTCTCCTTTGCTTTCTCACCAAGCAGATACATTGTTAGAGTGAATGTAGCTTAGTCCAAATAGTTAAATTTTAAAACACCAACAGCACCAGGACAATGTAAACTGGTTTGTATGCTCTCTATATACAACACGTGCTCAAACGTTTCTCTTAAAAGCTTTGCTACAATATGAGCCTGATACAGTTTAATTGATGACTTCAGTGACTGCTGCAGCTCACAAGTAGCTATGCAGCTTTACACAACAGAAACAAGTAAGAAAGTCATAAAATATTCCATACCACCACACTAATAACTTGTATTGTATTTATTAACACATTGTCTACTGCAGAACAATCCAGACTGCAGTGTAATAACAAAAGCATTGTAAGGTCAAACTAATGTGCTTAAAAAAATAGCATCAGTAGAGATGGCATTAATACAAGTTAAAAAAAAAAAAAAGAAGTAAAGACTGTGTGGAATTTTAATTTTGGTATTTTATGCACTGTAGATGCTTAATTATATACCCTCTGCCTTCACTTGCCATAGAATTTGAACAGTGCATCCCAAACACTTACCTTTCCCCCTACTACTTTTAAATCAACAACAAACAATACTCCACATATGAACATGTAAGATCTACTTCACAACATACACAGGAAATAAACAGTTAGTCAATAAAGGAAACAAACCCCACACTAATTCTATATATTAAAGACTGAAAAATGCAGAAGATATAGATACCGGTTCAAACAAACATTTCTCACAGTGTCTAAAAATCACATTTTTGTAGGTTTGTCTTAAATACTACAGTTACAGCTTGGACATACATATTACAGACTTATTTTCAAAGCCATATGCCATCACCAGGACTCCAACAGCAAATAAGCAAATGCTTCAGAACATAAATACTCCTCTGTTTACTCTACATATTGATTTATGTTCTATGGGTATCCAAACATTGGTAGCTAATGCTGCTTTGCACTATCTATTATGAAATTACAGCTATTCAGTGAGGTTTTCTAACAGTAAATAAAACTCCCCACAGCCATTCTTCAAAAAAATCAACAGCTGGAAGAAGCAAGCACTGTAGCATGACAGGAATGTCAACATATCCATACAAAGGCAAATCAAATACGAAAAAAAAAAATCCAGAGAAAAAAGGTCTTCAAACAAAGACCTTGTTAACACTTCTCCTAATTTAGGAATGGAATGGAGTAACTCCCGTTTACCTGTCATTACAGTGGAACAGAGAAAGAAAAACCTGTTCGGACATTAGTAACAACACCTTGAACAACACCTATAACACCCTCAAGAACCTAGTCAGTCTATACCAAAATGAGTTCATGAACAATATTTTAAGTCACATATAGTTCAAGCATTGATCTCACTGCAGAACCATTAATCCTGCCCCAGTATGAAATTCTAACTAGAACTCCCGATTTCAACATATGTATGTAAGGCTGTATATACAACTATTAAATCTTCTTTCTTCTTTCCTAATCTAGGACGTTTAACAGTATAGCTCTATAGTTCACTGCTTACTGTATGTAAATATGCAGTTCTTCAAGATTTAGATATTTTATTTCTGTATGTATGAACAAACCTAGGAGAAAACATCCATAAACTACTTTGATTAAATTCTCCCGGGTTTTGGAGGCTGCCTTTACCTTCAGTGAAGGCTGGAGGAAACAGGCTTCTGAATGTGCTTCTGAATGCAGATAGAAAAACTCCACTTTTCCTCCACTGAGCAAAGCTGTTTCTTATCTTGTAATTAAACAGCTCGTCAGCTAATAAAATGACTTTATACTCCTCTAATACCTGTATAAGGAGATATTAGATGGAAAGCTTAGTGATGTTTCCTGATGAACATACTTCCTAAAGAAAGATAACTGCGATTACTCTAACTTCAAGATAATGACATACATCTAACCTACAAATAAAGCTCCATCTTTAGAAGCATTTACAGCATGAACAATACTGATACTTGTCTTCACTTTTCTATTTTAAACTTACAGGCACAGTTTCATTTATTTGAAACAAAGACCCTATTTTCAAAAAGACAGTAATTAACATATGAGAATACAGTGGACAAAAACATAGTACCATACTTACTTATGTATCTACTTAGCATTTTATGTCAACTGCATGCTTTTGCATAAGGAACCAGCTAAGACCAATTACTGCTTCTGGAATCCACCTACTACAAATCATATAGACCCATTTTCATTTGTAACTCTTACCTACACTTACCCAGTCCATTACTTTGATTTCAACAGAAGACTATCTGATTTACACTAGGATAAAGGAGAAGAATCATGCCCAAGTTTCCAGGTACCCTCACTAGCAGCACAGGTGTTCTTTTTCTGGTAGCAGCTGGCATATGCTAATTAGCAGGAAAACCAAATTCAACTATTTCTAGTTTTGTAAAACATCTAAGATGAGAGATGAGTCGGAATAAAGTCTCAGCATATTATAATATGCTCTACAGGAGGAAATAACCTGACAAAATGAAATTTTCCATTGCCTTGCATCACACAATTTACAAGAACCTGAAGCCTGAAAGACAGGAAATCTCCTTAAAATCTGCTTGTATGGCAGATCTGCATTAGACACTTTTGCTTCCCACCACTCACAAAACAAAACAAAAAAAAAAACCACAAGAGCTGATAAAGAAACCATGAACATAGACTGCTGGACAAGTCGCTAAATGAGCCACGTACCTCATAAGATACTGTATGATAAATTAGCATAACAAGTGATGTGCCTGAGTAAAATAACCACTTGAAAGTTAGAAGCACTGACTGCTGCTAAGACCAGGCAGTCTCGGAAACAGAAGACTACTGCAGATTTGAGTGTGGTTTTGTATCAGTAAGGAAAACGACAAGCAACATGCAGGAACCGGCTGGTGATTTGAAAGAGGAGGGAAATTAAAATCAGAGTGATCACTTAAGAGACATGACAGGATGCTTACATAATGGGCACAGTGACTTATAGCATGCAAAAATACCAGAGTAGGGAAGAATTGGGAGGGCTGTAAGCATAGCTATACTGCTCAGACAACGAGAAAGAAATTTTATACATTCTAAAGACAAAAACGCACATCTGAATCCTGTTCACAACTCGGGGAGCTCAGCTGTCAGACCCACAAAGTACCTGGGTTATAAAGTGTCATTACATTCTAGGATTTCACATTTACACAAAACAAAGTAAATCAGAAGTAGTGTCAAGGCTACTACTTCAAATTTATATACATCTAAAAAGAGAGAAAATTGTAACCCAACTAATTTCAATGTAATACTCTAAATTTAAAGAAAACAGAAAAAGAAAATGCTAAGGAATCAACTAAAACAAAGAAACCAAGGTTATAAAATAGGTATTCTGTTGTTATTTGCAGAAGATGACTACTCTGAGTTTTACCTGCTGGGAGCATCAGGAAGGTTTGAAAAAACAAATGTAGCAATATAGGATAGGCATTTGTTACTCAAAGGGTCATGACAGCAGACCCCTTATGAAGCAGAGATGCCTCAGAGTGACTCATTTTCAGAAGGGATTTGAGGACAGCACTTTACAATACTGCGTATTTTTCTGGGTATTCCATACTTACAAATAACATCTATTGTTCTGAGTTTCTCAGATCATAAATTGCCAAGAATCAAGCCATGCAGAAGTCATTGACATGGGTGGTACGAATAGCAAAAATGTCCTGGTATCAATAGGTCACAGACGTTTGTGACTATGCTTAGAAATGGAAATGCATCACAACTGTACAAAAGAGGTTGCACTGCTGAATGAAGAGAAAACGCATAAGAGGCCATTGACTAAATTATTAAAATATACACCTTAGAGAACATAACCTATATAGAAAATCTCACTCAATACAGATATTCTGGACCATTTGGATAATGAAAGTACAGTAAGTATTTTTGAGATAATACATATGACATTAACATTACAGAAAAAATGTTACAGGATATATTTTCTAAATTGCATGATCACGTACCATTTCAAAACAGAAACATAAAACACATCCATACATCAGAACTGAGATTTTACGTCCAACTTTAATGTTGTCATTTCTTGAATTACAGGTAACCTATCAATCCAGTTTATGCTTCCTCTTCTCACAGGACTTTTAAGAATCACATATATCGAATATATGAAAAGTTTCCCTAAAAACACATTCATTTTGAAACAAAGTACTTTGCTTAAGTAGAATAAAACCCCACAGCCACACATAGAGCTGACTTTCTCTAGTTCCAGTTATAAAATCTTACTGTAGAATCAGTTTATATTTTTTATATTTTAAAATAAATTAAAATACCAGTTGCCAAAAATATATATGTAGTTGTTATTTGTAGTTGTAACTCAGGGAACAAACACACATTTTAACAAATACCTCTTCTTAAAGCAGATGGAAGGATTTAAGAAAATAAATGACCAAAACTTTAGATTTTACCTAGAAGTGAAATGGCATGAAAACAGGACTAAACAGCTCTTCCGAATAAAATCACAACAGCTGAAACTTTCCTGTAAATGTAATAACCTTCGTGACAGTGAAAGCACGAATATGAAGGGATACGTTTTTGCTGATGGTTGTTTAATAATCTGCTTTTAAACACAGCACATCACTGGCAAATTTCAACACTTCTACGAGCAAACAGATTGAGCACTGTAAACTCTGAACAAGTGAGTGCTGTTTTTGGCAGGGATATTTGCAAAACCATTCCCAAGATGCAGGCACAGAGTTCAGACTCTCTACTGCCCAGCAGATTTCTAATGCACATTCGTACCACTGAAACGCATGCATGCACACACGCACAGTCTAGCTTAATGTAAAAGTCTGTTGAATAAACAGACAAATGAATATCCATTTCCACTGACAGGATAATAGTCTGGGTCACTAAAAACCTTATTTCTACTTATGCTTTTCTGCCCTGTCTCCCTTCAACATTTGTTCTTTCTGGTTTACAGGAACTATCAACAAATAAGACTGAGATACCATATCACTGGATGCACATGTGCTTTGATTAATTCATTAGGGACTGAAGATCATTCAAGTTTACTAAATTATATTTCTACAGAAGGATTACTGTTATTAACTAGGGAAGGTATTGCCTGTATGCTATGACAGAGACTGACAGAGCTGAAAAGCTAGGAAATTTTTCTAAGTCTTCACAGTATTACAAAAAAAAGAGGTTTTTTTCCATCTAAAAAGGCTGAAATAAAGCCACAATAGTAGCAATAATTACAATGATTCTGATCTTCAGTATCCGCATTAGGGGCTGTAAACTCCCCATTGATAATGTGAAAACCTCAGTGAATGTTTCATGCCCTAGTATTATGTCTGAGAAAGAACTTTTCAGACTCCATTATGTCCGCCATGAACTTGATCTTTCACCTCTCGTGAAAATCCTCTTATAACTATAATTCTAAAGTTAATGATGAGAGATTTCATTTGCTTTCCAAGCACAGATAAAACCTTTTTGAAATACACTCTCACTGCCATGACCTTGGTCTATGACTTAAGAGTTCACCACATGTAATAATTTACTTTGCCCCATGGGGCTCATTGAGATTTCCTTTTAAAAGGTTTTGGATATGCAGTTGGAGCTGAAACACTCACACAGTATGTATCAAAGTATACATCACATATACATTACAGACATTTTGCAACAATATCAACAAACAAAGTGTATTTAGATCATTACAAAATACAACAACAAAAAGGTCTAGCTAAGCAAAGCCATACACGCACTAGAAATTCAACATTCTGGGAATCTCGCTGCAGTAATCCACAATACCTGCTAGAACAGGGAGTTTCAAAATTTCACAGAAGTAACATATGTAAATTGGCAAACTAATTCAGGAAATGTACTGTTGCTCTGGACTTACCAGCTCAAACACAATTCAGTTCAAGCACAATAATAGTCTCTTTAGTTTATGTGCCACATAATTACCAGAATTGCTGCACTAGACTACCTAGTTAGTCGGTGGCTGCTGACTTCTTTGCCGATAAGCACTGCACTAGCTTCTTTCTTTGCTCATCTATTTCTTACTAAACATCCCTTTATTATTAAAATTAAATAGATGAAGTTAGAACTACTGTATCCACCTCAATATAAAGCAAGTTTTTCTGCTCCCCTGAATCTTGGGGAGAATTCCTTCAGAAGTGTTATCGACCTCAAATTCAAGCGCTGGCTTGCAGCCGTAGTCAAAAAGTACATAGCTACTGCCTCACAGTGTTAGGTGCACACCAATGAATAATAAGATGCTGCCAAGCGCGACCGTGGCTCCTACTGGTTCCCACTTTGCCTCTGCCTCACACTGGCTTGCAGAGCGGCCAGGCAGCTGGTGCCAACTCCCTGGGGATGCGTACGAGGGCCTGAGGCAGGGCAGGATCCGGAGGCAGACGGCGTGGACCTTGAGAGGTCAGGCTGAGGGTGGCAAAAGGACCCAAGATGCCAGAGAAGCAAACGGTCTGGAAACGCGGCTTGTCGCGTGGATATATATGATGGGGTACTGAATAAGCTGGCAAAGATTATATTTAATGGTAAAACTTCTTCTCCCCCATCACACGGATGAATAATCAGGGGCTGTTGTGCTTTCAGAGCGCCTATAGTACAGTGAATGCACTAACGCTCCTTTGCCCCTTAAAATTTCCTAAACGCTACCATCTTCTCCTAGGAGCTTCCCATGTGAATACAAGAGTTTAAGCTGCTGCTACAGCTACTCCAAGTGGTGTTGTTTCCCCTCCATCCTTGTTAATTTCAAAAGTGGCAGCAGCAGTAGTGGATTTCAGACAGAAAAGGCCATACGCACAAGGGAATGCCTGCAAAAATCCTAGCCGAGCAGGAAAACACCCAGCTGTGGGTGGGCACTGCATGTCTGAAAAAGGATTCCCAGGAGGCATGTGGCTTTTCTTTGACATGTCCAGAAACAGTTTACCAGTAGCTTGTTGTTTTCAGACTTCATAATAGGGCCAATATTTCCCAGAAACTGGAGCCTAAATAATGCTTTGAAATCAGAGAAAATCAGCTGCTCTACTGCTCTCAACATTTTTTTGCCAAATGCTCTAACAAATGAACAAAAAGTCAGTTTAACAAAAAAATACAAACTGGAAACACTGCTAAAATATCCTATCTTCTCATAAGAGTTCTATAAAAACATTTTAAATAAATTTGGGCCTGTTTATTTTTATATAAATAAGGGAATCTAGAAATTTGTTGTGCCACTTCACGCAGATGAGGTTTTCCTCACAGAAAGTAAGATACTTTTTCTTAACATGTATTGAATATAATAATTTGACAAACAAGAAGACAAAAACCTTCATTATGTTCTTTCATAATTGTAATAATGAAAAAGGACAATAAAATCAATTTAATTTCCTTGAAAAAGAATGAAATTTAAAGATAATAGTAATTTTAACAGAAAATCTTGCTTCATATTTTACAGCTATGATTTCCACAAACCAGGACTTAATATTGCGCACCTGACAGACAGCTGAAGAAAACAAATTATAGAAATATTTAATTTGCAAGCGTGATTGCTTGCTTTCTTATATATTATTATTAGTCACTAAGCAAATATATTCATACCAGATAAAAACGTGCTTAGATAAAAAAAAAAACCACCAAAAAAACTTCCCAAGTGAAATACTCTGAAGCTTTGATTTTAACACACAAAGGACAAATTTAAGAAAGGAGGAACAATGTAACATCTCTTTACAAGCCAATGTTCAGAACTTGCACATTTCAAGAACAGTAATGCTATTCTTGACTAAATCCACTGAAGATATTCCTAAAGGGCATTTTGTCTTCTCAATAGACATGTTTAATTATGATTTATCTGCAGTGAGCTGCAACCAGTCATATGTAAAACGTGTTTTTCAGATTTCAAAATGTTAGCAATGTTTTATGTGTTACCATTCCAAATGTCCTTTTTAGAAAGAAATACTAAACTAATTCCATTTTTGACAACCAATACTGTTGCATATTAGCTTTTTCTAGTTTTATAAATTCATGTTTTCATTCTCAGTCACAACGCCAGGGCCACCAACAGCCATGCTAAACCATTTGCAGTAGTACACCTCTGTGCAAGAGGGTCCAGGACCACAGAGACAGGTGAACACATGAACAGGCGTCAAAGGAACCACCTTTATCGTTCATGGTAGAAAATAAACCACCTACAAGCAACAAAGCTGAATAGTTTCTGTTCTGCCATATCAGTGATTTAACGCCAATCCTAACATATACAATGATTAAACACTTCACTTACTACTAAAATTAATATTAAATTAGCATTTGCTTTGTAAGCCAACAGGTGAGGGAACCAGAAGCATGTTGCTGGATTTCAGTGCCAGCAAACGTCTGCACTGCTCTGCCAAAAGAAAGCCATTAGAAAAATGACCCTTACACAGTGAATGCTGGCATCGTGCAAGCATTCAATAGAATTAAGACTGCATAAAACACTCCACTGCAAACAAATCACTTGTAACTTTTTGAAGCTGTCACCTTCAGAATAATGTTTCCAGTCTTCGCTGCTCTCCAAAAGATAGCCTTTCCTTTCAAAGACTGAGGAAGGGAGAGCAGGTAACACATTTCCCTTGCTATAAAATACCTGCAATCTCTCTTTCAAACAGCCGTGGAGAGTAAACACCAGACAGTACAGAAGCTGAGTTTTAGGGGGCCAGTAGACCCCACTCCGCAAATATTTCAATAGAAGTATCACCAATTTGTTCAAACAGTTAAAAATGCTTGCTTTGCATAGGCAATGCATTTCATACAGCACCCCCTGCTAAATAAAGGAAACTCTTGCACACTATAATTTTACACTGAATTAACCTGCAGACCAAGACAAATATAAAACCACCTTGCTTTAAAAGGCCATTTTGGTCAAGCGTGAGAGCGAGACTTCTTCTGTCCTGGCTTCTTTATGCCACAAACAGCTTTCAGGTCACTGAATGTCCCACAGCAGACAAAACTGGTCTCCCCAGCCAAGCACCGTAGAATAGCAACAGCAAAGCCTCTGAAAACACTCTGTTAAAGTCAATTCTAGGACAACTGGGCAAACACAGTTGTAAAAACACATGGATATGATGATTCCAGGCAGTTTCCAACCACAGCCCAAGCAGTTCAGCATAATTTAAACACAGAATTTTACAACTTTCCAGATTATGGCAGAGCTGCTACAAGCACCCCAGATTTGGGAACACTGAACACAAGGCTGCAAGTTGTACATCTAACAGTACATAAAGTTGTGCACTTAAGAGATTTAATATATTTTCTTGCACTTCCCTAATCTCTCACACTCCCAGGAGTGTAGGAAAGGAGCTTTTTCCACTGGACAACTCATGAGCCATAGGAAAGACCCTGAGTTAGAGGTACTGGCAACCAGTGAGAAAATTAAATCTTTCATCACAAGTCTAACTCAACCACTGATACCTTAGGGTAGTAAATCAGCTGTGTTTCAAAGGTGTTGGGAGAATCTGAAACTTCATACAAGCTGAAGCAAGGAGTCTGGGGGTGAAGTGCTGGAATATGGGGATTTTGGAAGTCTCACTGTTAGCCTGAATTTCCTTCCACTGAATTAAGAGCAGAGGTGAATGCCTTTAAAAATTCCTTCCATTCTGAACAGCTTTAATAGTGGATCCATATTAGGACTACTAGTAATAAATAAAAGGAAAGCAGTAATAAAGGGGAAAAAAAAACCCAGAAGATTCCACAACTGCTTTGGGTTACAGAAGATTTGAGAAGCCGATGAAGAAGAACTCTAAAGATATCTAATGGAGATGCATGACTGGGACACATTATAGTGATGAAATTCATATTGTAAGTAATAATTTGGGCTACTCCTATGCATTGATGGATATAAAATGCACTCACCAGTCAGGGAAGGAAAAACCCCTAAGTGTCAATAAATAGTTCAATAAAAACCATCTGCTCAAAGCACAGTAATGATAGAAGAAAAGTAAACTCGTAGGATACATAAAAAATTAGACCATAATACTAGAATAGAGTGGGTGAATTTAATAGCACAACAGCTCCTATGTACATACAAGGCTTAAGCTGACACAGTTAATTCTTTATATTTGTACATGTGAAGCACACACATCTTCCCTAAATTTGTCCTCTGACACCCACATACATTTCCCAGAGACTTTGGTGTAGTATCTAATGGTAGAATTAGTTACATTTTCATTTAGAACTATTTAATCTGTGTAGGCAGACAAAGTGTATTACTTAGGAAATAAAAAAAAAATAATACTTTTAGGTTTTTTCCTTTTACAATATCAAATTTTAAAACAAAAGAATGAAATTACTTACCCTTTCAAAAACAAAACCTAAAAATATGAATATTTGAAGTGCAATTTGAAAATCAAATTTTAGACAACACTACTGGAAATTCTGACTAATATTTAGAGAAGAAAAAATTATATTATAAAGACAACTAAACATCATGACACGTACAATTTATTTGAAGATCTTAAGCAATTTTGTTTCATAATGTTCATGTGTTACCTTCCAAGGGTAAACACTCGGTACACTGGTGCATCAGTGTATGAATCACGAACCATGAGAGCTTGTACTTCTTTTTATTCATTTTATTTTATTTTTTTAAAAGGTTAATGTACATGTATACACAGTTCAAAGAACTTCAGATATTTTTAGAGAAATCAATATCCTTCCTGTGACTTTACAGCAGTGTTAGGGTTCACTTTTTTGTTTTTACTTAAAAAAAGCCACCACTCACCAACAGAGGAAATTTCCAGTGTTCATTTCTCAGTAAGCAATCATATGCTATTTATTTTAAAATATAAGTTAAAACTATTGCACATAATTTGTTGACAAAATGTTACTATTCTCTCTTGATTCTCTTCCAGAAAGGCTAGCTGTGGACCTTGAAAATTTACATTCAGTTTTATGTTCTACATCTGCTTCAAAAACCAAATCTAAAAATCAATACTAGAACTCTTTCTTTACTTTATATCTTATCTCATAAATACCTTTCTAGTTTTCTTCATTATAGCCTATTTTATATTTCAAAATCTTGTCTTGCATATGCAACACCTTGTTTTACAAAAGGCATAGCAGATCGACATGAAAGTTGCAAAAAAATAAAACAGCACTTTGATTAAGACGTTTTGTACAAGCTACAGCTTAACTGAACAAAAAAACCTCAATGGTTTTGTTGTGTATGAGATAGCAAAATATCCAAAGTATTCTTCAATAAAATGAACTGTCTGCCACGATTTATCTGTACAATTCCATCACAGCTTTTGCCTGTTACACGTTTCAAAAATATGTCATTAAGCTGCCATAAAAGTCATCGCAAATTGTTTTTTCTCCCAAACTGATAATAGACTTATAGATCTAATTTTCAATTTCTTTTCTTCATTACTTTGATTCTTAAGGAGAGTATGACATTTGCTGTCTGAATACTTTGTAGTAATATCTGGCATCTCTATAGCATTTCTGTCTGAGGATCTCTGAGCTTTTAATAGGTTTGTCTTTACAGCACCTTGAAAGGCTGACATATTTATTTGTCTCTCTCTTGCAGAAATGGATAGTTAGAAGCAGACTTTTAAAGAAATGGGGTTTATATTTTCATTGAAAATCTACAAGACTTTTTGGAAAAAAAATGACACAAAGAAAGCCTTGTGTGCTGTCAGACGATATAATGTTATTAAATTCCTGACCTTTCACAGCTCACAAAAGCGAGGCCCATTTTTTTTAACTACACGGACTGTCCTCTTCACAAATCAAGAGACTTCTTGTTACTGATGACAGAAACAACTAAGTAATTGAGAAAATATTGCCAAATTAAAAATTAGATTTTGATTTCTCATGGCGATCCCTCCTTATTTTTTTGCCAGTGTACACCTGAACATTTTTTTCTTCATATAGGGCTTCATATGCATCAAATTAAATTCAGTACTTGAAACTGGCTTTGCTAATGAACTAAATGTATGTGCGACAAAAGCTAGGAATAGGCTGGTTTAGAAAGTTGTTTATGGGGTTAATGAAAGTAACATCATATAGGAAGAGATCACAAGAGGAATGATGAATGAGCATGGTGAAGAGGGGGAAACAGAGAGAAGAAACAAGAGTTGAAAGAGGTGAGAAAACAAACCACACATCATACAGAGACCAGAGAGAGGAGTTGAAGAAACCTAAGAATGGGTCACAGAGTCAACAGGCGTGAATTCATAGCCCTACTGGCAAGTTGTATTTCTGTTCATCACATCAAGAACAGCTACTTCCACCAAAACAAAAGACAGAATAGTGATAAATCATATTCCTCTCCTCCAAAAGCCAAGATTTTCAGACAGCACAGAGTGTTTCCCTCCCCACCTCTTACATCTCATTTGCCAACACCTCTCTGGATAGAATGATACTAGCTCCTAGCTAGTCTGAATTACATAGGCAGATCTTCGGACAGAAATTTTAATCTCCACCCTATCTTCTTCCAACAACCACAGGTAGGTATCACTACTATCACTTCTAGTACACAAGTTATTCTGAGGTGGTACAGAAACGCTGTCTTGAACAGCTAAACATCTCTGCTGCTGCTACTGCCATCAACAGCGATACGTAAGGAAATGAGATTTGAAAAGTCTGGCTTCAGTCTCATGTAACAAGCAGTACTCGGAGCGAACTAGTCACTCCATTATTTTCTTTGCAGCTATAATCTTTTGTTCTTCCACTCTGCTAGTGCCAACACTGGATTTCTCCTCCATTGATCATGGCAAAAAAATATCCAATACACCTACAAAATCTGCTACTAGTTTTCAGTCTGATTATCTCTTTGCTGTCTTTCCATTGATTTTTTATAAAGTCAGAGATCTTTTTCCCCCTATAGCCCCTATGACTTGTGAAGAAGGCTCTTTCCAGTCCCCTAAAAGAAGCCACCAAACCACTCATGCATCAGAGCTAAGTGAAGATGTTAATTTTTACCCTCAAACACCAAAAGACTTGGAAGACTTTTGGCTTCCAAATATAACGCTTCTCCCAACCATAATGCCACAGCTACAGCAAGCAAGGTGCTAACTGATTTGTTTATCTTCCCTTATTAATCATAGAATCATTAAGGCTGGAAAAGACCTTTAAGATGATCAAGTCCAACTGTTACCTAACTCTACCGGGCACACTTCTAAACCATGTCCCTGAGCACCATATCTAGACAGCTTTTAAATACATCCAAGGATGGCGATTCAACTACTTCCCTGGGCAGCCTGTTCCAGTCTATGATAACCCTTTCAGTGTAGAAGTTTTTCCTAATGTCTAACCTAAACCTCCCCTGGCACAACTTGATGCCATTTCCTCTTGTCCTGTCAGTAGTAATTTTTGAGAAGAGACCAACACCCACCTCTCTATAACCTCCTTTCAGGTAGCTGTAGAGAGCAATAAGGTCTCCCCTCAGCCTCCTTTACTCCAGACTGAACAACCCCAAGTCCCTCAGCTGCTCCTCATAAGACTTATTCTCAAGACCCTTCACCAGCTTTGTTGCCCTTCTCTGGACCCTCTCCAGCACCTCAATGTCCTTCTTGTACTGTGGCGCCCAAAATTGAACACAATACTCAAGGTGCAGCCTCACCAGTGCTGAGTACAGTGGGACAATCACTTCTCTAGCCCTGCTGGCTACACTATTCCTGATGCAGGTCAGGATGCTGTTGGCCTTCTTGCCCACCTGGACACACTGCTGGCTCATGTTCAGCCAGCTGTCAATCAACACTCCCAGGTCCTCCTCTGCCAGGCAGCTTTCCAGCCACTCCGCCCCAATCCTGTAGCACTGCATGGGGTGGTTGTGACCCAAGTGCAGGACTCAGCACTTGGCCTTGTTCAATCTCATACCACTGGCCTTGGCCCATCGATCCAGCCTGTCCAGATCCCTCTGTAGAGCCTTCCTACCCTCAAGCACATCAACACTCCCACCCAACTTGGTGTTGTCTGCAAGCTTACCGAGGGTGCTCTCAATCCCCTCATCAAGATCAAGATCATTAATAAAGATATTAAACAGGAGTGGCCCCAACACTGAGCCCTGTGGAACACCACTTGTGACCAGCTGCCAACTGGATTTAACTCCATTCACCACCACTCTCTGGGCCTGGCCATCTAGATGGTGGAAGGCTACTGCTGACAAAGGGCTTTTGATAAAGATTTATCTCCTCTGGAACAACCAAATTTTCCAATTGATATGTACCAAAACCCCCCATCCAAACAGCTTCTTGTAATGTAGACTCTCTTTCTAAGCACTTGACCAAATACTTGATCATCCTGTCCCAGAACAATAAAACACAGCTCTTACATAAGACTTTTCAGCACTGATCTTCAAACACTTCACAAAGTTGCCGTTATCTATTACTGTTAACCCCAGAGACACGATACCCCATTCTTTTACCCAACAGGTTAATGACAGAGCTGAAAACAGAATCCATGTTTCCTCAGCCCCAGGTGAGTACTACTTCTACCATGCCATACTGCCTGATATTTCTTTGAGAATAACTCAAGTCCAAGCTGACATTCAACAGTCACTTCTACTTAGATAAAGAAAACCTAAAACCCTCTATACTTTCATAACCGAGTCAGCTACCACAGCTCTCAGGTGCTGTTTCATGAAATCCAAAGAGGTCTTCAGGGTACGTATTGAGGGTGTGCCTGTACTCTACAGCAGCAGGACACTTCTCAGACTAATTAGCTCATGTGGAGCTCCCTCACTATATTGCTTCTGAGCAAGCTCATTTATCTTCATATTACATTATGCAGTGTAGGTACACCCTCAAACAAATCAATTTCTCTAGGTAAGGGATACATGCCTGACGAGGCAAAAGCAGTTTAAGTGACATTACGATGAACACATGCTCTCACAGTACAGTCACTTATATTTCCAGTTGACTCCCAGGTTTAAATTCTTTGTAGATCAGAATGGATTTAAATTAAAATAGGAAAAAAATCCATTGTTCTATTCATATCAGAAAGAGAAATGTATCTATAACAGCTTAGATGAAATTTGGCAAGGAGAGATGCGAGAGGGTCTTCTCCCCTAGCATGAGGGATGTGATTTGCTATTCAAGAAAAATTAACAATAGTCTGAACAACAGAGAAGCATCAAATTCCTAAAATATGTTTGCATTGCAAACTTGCTCAAGTTCAGCAATAAATTTGCCACACACTTCATGTGTGCAAACACTGAGTGTGTTTAAAGGGTGTTTCTCTTTTGCACACCTTCCTAGAGTCTGACTGACAACTCCCAATGCCCAAGACCCAATTCTTGATTCACTCTATCTCTGCTGTCAGTAACTATCTGCAAGTGTCACTAACAAGGTATGTGTTTTTACATTCCTCCAACACTGGCTTGGTACAGAAGAATTAGAGGTTCAAGCTTACTTTGTCAGCGATTTATACAATTACTTACACAAGACTCATATGACATTGTTTCTGGTTTTCAGCTGGTATAAAATACACACACCCTCACCACCCCAGAATACTACTACCATTAAAAGGTGAACTCTAATGATCAAGAAACTAAAGTACCTCTCTCACTCCTGCACGCAAATGCTGTATGATGTTGCCCTTCAACTAACCAATCACACCTTATTTTTTTCCAGAGGATCTTTTCCTTGCTCTAAAGATAGGATAGACAGTGCTAACACTAAATGAGCACTCATTCAATACTTCATTTCATCCTCACTGTTCACTATGTGGCATCTTTGTATAATTTACAGCACCTACATCTAGAATCATAACTAGAAAACTTCTAATTTCTCTGTTGATCACTATTATGTACCTGAATTATTTCCTTACACTAATTACTCCACAGCACCTCCATCAGACAATATTATGATTCTTGTTTTCAGGTAGCAAACTGGGAGACAGTGATGTGCATCAGGATTGCCCGTAATTAGAGATGCTTGACTTGAGATGCTTTGGGTCTCTCTTCAGAGGATAGAGCAATTAAACAGCACTTTGTCAGTACAAAGTACAACTTCAATCTATTTCAGTGCTATCATGTGTTTTCAAAGCTGACATTAATCGGTCCCAAGAGTCTGAACTCAGAAAATGAGAAGTACACAACTAATAGCCATATTTAACAAATGTGGTTGAAGTGACTCACCCAACCTCACACAGGAGCTCTATAACTGAATTAAGATTTGGCTCTAACACTCCAGAACAGCACCCCAGCAACCCTAGCTTTAAAACCAACCTCTTTTCGTGTTATTCTCTCCCTTCCTCACCTACTAGGTCTCATCCACCTTCAGCAGTTATGAGGAAGCAGATCTAAAGGAAACAACCTCATTAATTAGCACACCTGGATTAATTTCCTAAATGCTAACTAGTCTTCCTGAAAATACCAAGTGCTTTATGGATAAAGAAAGAGTCTGAAATGACATCAGCATATGCCACTTTGAGGCAGAAACAGAACATGACCAAACCGAGTTTGCACAAACAACTTCAATTCTGGCACTTCCTATATGTTGAGAACTTTACATTGCATCACTGTCAGAGAATTTCACATTCCCAGAATTTTCATTTCATGCAGTCGTAAATAACAATATAAGATTTAAATGAAACTTTGTCTCCATCATCACTTGCTATATTTGCAGCTTCAAGCTTGAAGAACTCCTGCTATAGGGCCTGTTAATACTAAACACCATCCAAACAATCACTGCAAGGGCAGTTCTTCACCACAAAGCTAATGGTCTATGAGATAACTAGTACACAATATATGAACATTATACAGTTAGGAACTACAGTGCAGCAACAAGCAAAAGTCTCCTAACACCAATTTCTACCACGTCAGAAGACTGAGCTTCTTTCAGTTTGAACAATACCAGCAGATAACGCTACTTCCCTTGTTCAACACCAACACAATACCCAAGCTTTAATTCTAAAAGGTTTTACAAACCACAATAGCATCACATTGCAGTCAGTGTTTTGCCACACAAGCTCATCATAAACAAATATTTGTTTGGACTTCTGTTTAAAAAAAGCATTCAAGAACAAAACAAAAACTCACCTCATTTCCACCAACAGCTTTGGTTAAAATCACTGCAGAAGACACAGGAGGTGGCATGCAGCCTACTGTCTGCAAGCTGAAACAACAAAAAGAAATGTTACATTTCTCACATGAGGCAAACACTATGCAACCTAAAACCTTAAAATACCAAATAGCTGATTAGAAACAATCATCCTATCACGTGCACAACCCAATCAGTTTGTGTTACTGTTACAGCCCTGCACCAGCTGGCAGGATTTCTATGACATATCTTACCAACCACCACAGTGAAGAATCATGTCACCATTTAAAAACTCAAACACTTAACCTCTCTGTGACTTCATTTCCCCATCTATAGTACTGTACCTATGACTCACAAAGGTATCTACACATCTATCAAAGATAACTGCATCATGCGTCCTGATGTAATAACATTTGTAGTGTTTTGAGATACCTGTTGCTATTTGGGGGGGGGGGGGGGNAACCCGTATTTTCTTGAAAAAGCTGTTCAGTGATAAAAACGCTTACTTCTAAGTAGAACAGTAAGGAGAACCATGCTCACTATTTCAGGTTCCCACTATATTTTGTTTTTCATCAACCCCTACTGAAAAAAAAAAAAACCCACATTTTTTATTTCCTGAACATTAAAAGGCCATCAAATATTTAATTTTTATGCATGTTTTCACTCTTTGTAAAATCACCTGACTTCCATTAATCAACACATCAAAATCTTTTTCCTGCATTTTAGAAGTCTAAAATACATTTTTATTATCTGTCATTTTTTTCCATTGTTTGTGCAGCAAATTTAGACGTAAGTGCTGTTGCAGAGTAAGAAAAATTGGTGAGCTTTCTTTTGTTTTCAAAGACAGCCCACAAAAAGTGGTTATTACAAAAATTAGTTCTATCAAACATGTATTTAGAAACAAGAAGAATATACCACAATAGATTACAATTAAATTTGGGACTAAGTAAAATAGGCCTTCACAGGAAAAACTGTGTTGACTTAGAAGGAACACTAAGGCATGAAATAAATAAACTGCAAAACCCCCAAAAGCATGGAATCTACATCTGTTTTCAAGTATTAGAGCTTGAGACATTATTCTAGTTCAGATCAATTACTAGCAGTGAACTACTTTGAACTTGTAACCGTGTTAGTCCATCCATGAGAAAAGCAGTGTAAAGAAGCTATAGCACGCAGAAGTATTAAATCCAAACAACAGGGAGTATATTGTAGTGCAACTGATTTGCTGCAAATACACAAAAAGGTTAAATAGAATAAACAGGTAAATGACAATGATGATACTCAGTTTGTCAGCTAGAGACACTGTGGAAAAGGAAAGAGAAAAACAATGCAAGCATTATATAAATCCAATCACAAAGTGCCAAGCACCACCTTGGAAGTACATTGTACCTTTAGCTTACAGTGAAGTAATAAGCTATGGAAGCAGAGAGTTGTAAGCACTTAGGATAAGCTCATATTGAAAACAAAAGAAATACAGGAAAAAGAAATGGTGTGGAAAGCTTGGAAATATATATGAAAATATACAGCAAACAGGGTGATTCTGATGTCCATCCCCTACATCGGTTGTGATACTGTTATCTCTCTTGTATGTAGTCTCTCAGCAGTCAGCTTGAACTTCTCACCTGCACTAATAAGGGGTGGATTAAGTTCAAAGTTAGCCAGAGAGGTACAAGATGTGTGCAAGGGCATTCACCTCAGCTGGCAGGGATTTTCCACACTATAAGAGAAAGGTTTAATAACACAATCTCTGTGAACCTTCTCAAATTTAAAATAATACATTTGGAATTTAAAAAAAAAAAAATCACTATCAAGCTATGGTTTTAAATATTTGTCATATGAAAATATTTATCTACAAAAAAGCCTGGCACACACTAAATGGAAATACTTTTAATCAGGTGTATTGAAACACGCACTTGTCAACTTTTTTTTTTTTTCTTGCTTTGTATCAACTACGTGTAACACTACCAATATACAAACAAATTCCTCTAATGGCCAGCAGATTACTACAGAGAACAATCAATTGTAACATTCCACTGGTTCAGGCCATGCTACAAGCACTAACATCTGGGGTCCAAACACTTGCTCAAGGGCAATAAATAGTACCTGTAACTGCTAATACATTACAGACAACTGAGTAGTGCAGCGTAGTCACGTATTTTAGATACAGAACTATCAAAGCCATATGTTGTACCAGGTCTTTCCATCTCATGCCTTACCACCTGTGTTGGAAATGCTATGTGTTAAGAGTGGCAAAATAGGTGAATCTGTGCAAACATTAATAAGTTGCTTCATGCGCCTTTTCAAATAGATCTTGTCAATGCAAAATCTAGTCAGCTAACAAAAAATTAACTTAAAAGATGCTTGGTATGATGTCAGTTTCTGCTCTCTTTTATGTATTTCAAAATCATTGCAAAACAACAAACCTCCTAACATCATTCCGGGGGGGTGGGACCCACAACTGTAGAAACACAGAGGAAAAGCTGGTAGCACCTAAACCTCCCTCCCCAATAACATTTACAGCAAAACAGACCATTATAGAGGATGGGAGAATCAACCATTCATTCTGAAGCAAGGTGGGAAATTAACTGTGGGCTTGACTGTGCCCTTTAGGCATAACCTTGTTTAGAGAGTAGTGGAGAACTACAGTCCCCAGGGAAGACACCCTGCCAAAGGGTGCTGCATGTCCTTGGGAGCATATGCCTATTTTTCCAGGCATGAAGGCTATCAACTCGCTCCTACTACAAGCTGTGCTAAACACGCACAATGAAGAAGTCACTTTGCCAAAGCCTGTCCTGTTCCCTGCTGTTTTCATTAGGGTACTTCAGTGTTTCTAGGGAATAAAAACTACATCTGTGGTGCATGGGGCATTAGGATGAACTTCTGGTTACACAGAGGTTACGCACAGGCATTTCCTCACATCTGCTCCTCACCTTCATTTCATGTACCCATAAAGGGACATGCAAGTACTTGCTTTAAAATGTGTTGTCCTAGAATTAGGACAAAGCTCAGTATCTTGTGCACCTGCATAATAGTGAAGGTACAGCTCCCATCAGGTTCCCTTTGCAATGAATGCCTTCAGAGCCACACAATGGAAAAACCAACAACAACTTTCATTAAACTCCTCAATCTGACCACTCTTTGAGTGAAGTCTTAATACACCAGTGTTACTGCATTAAAAGATAAAACACAGCCAAAACAGAAATAGCAATCAAGGAACAAGTGCTTGCAAGGCCGCTTGAAACATACAGGAATATACAAGCTCACTGGTTAAACACAGACATTCCTTCAGGAAAAATGAGGCTGGTTTAGGTCCATGTTAAGGGATATACACATACAAGTGTTTCTTTTCTTAAAAAAAAAATACACATATATGTAGTTTTACACACAGTTTCACAGGTGTGTACGTATATACATACACATATACTTGTGTATATAACAGATCATGTACCTTAAATACTAAGAACCGAAGTGGCACAAGAGTCATAGGAAAGAAGGGATGAGAAGTGAAATTGACATTGTATAGCAACGTTTTCATTTCCTTGATGTACTAATACTGGTAAGCAAAACAGTGCTAACTTTTAAATGATGTCTCAATTTCACCTTCTCAGTATCATTTCGAACACCTGGAGAAGCCTCTTACAAACAAAACAAAATGCTCTTTTAGGTTTAGGCCTTGTGAAAACATAAACACAAGCAGTTTTATCATGAAACTTTTAAGACAGGGAACTCTCCCCAAGCAATATTTCACCAAGCAGTAAGAAACAATGGGGATTCTTTAAGTAGTTTTCTAAAATAATTGATTTTTGCATTCAAACATTCCAGTATAGCTGCATGGTGCTAAGTATTGATCTTTGATTCTGAAAAAAGCTTTTTATTTTTTTGTTTTTTTCATAACAACTATCATTACTGCACCATCGATGCAGCTTTGGAAGCACACACTGGCAGAGTACACCAAAGACTGAAAACACATTGTTTTCATAGTAACTTAACTTCTGCTTATCTCAAGATTCTCCTCCTACAAAAACTTTACTCTCTCTTTTTTTTTTTATCCAAACTTAGCTAGGAGCAGATACTGAACCACAATCTGGACACATGCAAGAAATGCTTAATACAGACTGTTTAGAAACAGAACGGAACACCAGTATACACACCGACTGATGTTTTTCCTTCAGCATTCCTTTTCTTTCCTCCCTATCCTCCTTGAGACCCAGAACAGCACTTCAGCTGTGTTTTGTAAAAGAGAAAGCTAACCTGTTGCGAGCTCCCTACATATGAAAATAACTGACGAGACGTTCTAAAAATGAGACCAGATCGCTGAAAGGATAATCTTGTGCATCTACTGTGTTTTCGACAGCAAAGTGCTGAAGCACAAAAACAAACAGCAAAATCTGTTAACAATACAAGTCTTAAAACACCCATTGCAGGCTAAGCAGCCCCTTAAGAAGACAGCTACTAATATATTTCACTCCATTATGCTTAAACATACCCTTTTAAAAGCCATTCATTTATAGGTGTGATTGATAATAGCTGAAGAAAGAGCCATATTGCTGTTGGGAAGAACACAAGTGTAAAAATCTGGACAAAAAGGTGTAGTTTCACATGCATCAAAGCACTTGTCAGCTCCTGCAAAAGAAAAAGAAGAGAGGAAGTTGCAGTCATAACAGAAGTAAGATCACGTTTGTGCTTTAAAAACTAGGATCATCTTTATAATACAAAGAGAGTGCATGTCAAAAAGGCACCTTTAGGGATCATCTGATCTCCTCTTTAATAATGAAGTACATCCAGACAACATAAAAGCTCTGTCTGCTCCTGGGCATTTTTCCAAAAGAATTGTCCACCACTTCAATAATAGTGTAGCTCTCATAACGGTAGCTTTTCAGCAGGCAGCCTTAGCACTTTGTCACTGCTTCAAAACCTGTGTTAACTATGCTGTCGGCCTGTTTACTTTATTGACTGCTGATATCAAGAGGAAGGGAAACTTGTAGTGTCCACGTGATTTCAGGTTTCTCTAGCCTAAAGAGAGCCACAAACTGTGATTCTCATTTATACTGTGAAAAAGCGATGTTTACATTACAAACAGTAATGTGGTTTTTTTAAGGGAAGACTAGCAACCATAAAAAACAAAGTAATCTGCAGATTTTGATTATTTATTGTATCGATAGAAAATTTATAAAAAAAAAATAGGCTGATGAAGAATAGCAAAGAAAGGATACCAAGACCATAACAAGCTAACAACAGCTAAGCCATAAAATTCAGAGAAATAAAGTGCAAAATACCACTGGAGACTGAGAAAACAAACAAACAAAAAAATAATTTTAAATACTGTAAGAGCACTCCAGAGAGGTGATCAAGTATCCTTATGCAATAAACTCTTCAGTTAGCTCTGTGTCTCTGTTTTTGTCTCTTCAGGCACTCCAAGATCTTCTATGCAGTTTTTGAGAACAAGGAAAAAGTCTTGTACATTTCAGCTCATTTCAGCTATCACAGATTGAGAAAAAAAATTCCTTTTTTCCCCCCTCTCAAAACAACTTGCACGCTTTTCAAGTAAACAATGCAACAGGAAAAGAACTGATGGCACTTTTATTCAAAACCCAATTTGCTAGGATTCTCTAGCTATCTGACACCCCAGATGCATTAAAAACTATATATAAAAAAGTGTATTTCCATGTACAGTAATGCAGCATCCAGTCTTCAAATGCCACCCTCTCCCAGCTTCAAAACAGTTTAACTTTTAGGAAACAGAATCAAATATTGCAGTTTTGACCATCCAAATGCACACTGATGTAATTACACATCTGGAATTACTAGCAATTCAGCACCGTGTCCTTGTTACTTTATGTCTCTTAATAAAATTACCTCCCAAGTTTGGGTTACGGGAAAAAACCTTCCACAAAAAAAAAAATGCACATCCATCCATATACTATTCTTAAAGTTATACAAAACGTGGACTTGAAATGTACATCTTGATCCAGTTTTACCGGGAAAGTATCATTACATTCACTGCTTGGTTAACTGAATGAAACAACATTTTTTAAAATAAAGAAAGCTCTTACGTAGGCTAGTATCACTCTGCGTGAAAAAACAGACCTTCTTCACATATAACCTGTCACAGTACCTATGGTGTTATGAATAGCTTCACTGTACTACTATTTCATCTTATCTCAAAAAGAAAGCAAAAATAAAACATCTAGTAGTAGAAACACATCCTGTGTGGGAAGAAAAGATACCTGGAAATACCTATAAAAAAGTGTACATTTTAAAAGTAAATAATATAATTGAGAAAAACCAAAGTAAGTGACTTCTTTCAAAGATGCTAATTCCTCCTTCTTTCCTGGCAAGTCAGCTCCAGCCCAGATTTCCTGGTGGACCAATCTATGAAGGCACCCCCAATCTAAGCACCATCACATATACAGAAGTGCCCTTTTAATTTAGTAATTTTACAATTGGAAAACACCTTAAAAACAGACGATTTGAAGAAAACCATGTGATACTTTCAAAAGCAAAATCCAAGACAAAAACTTGGGAAAGACCGGTTAGAGCTTTCAGGGAGCAAGGAAGGCTATTACAACACAGCCAATGTAGCACATGAAAGAATGCTGTATTAGTGCAACAGGTCTTTGCAGGTCTAAATTAACCGTCTTTAAAACATCTCTAGTGATTGCCTTTTAGAATAGTTATTCCTTAGACTGGCCCATAGAACAAACACTAAAGCAAACAGCCTTCACCCTCTTAAGGGTTTGTCCCAAAATACATCTGTCACTGTAGTCCTCAAAAAAGCAGAAGTCTCAGAAAAGTTACCGCAAGCTGCTAGTTAGGACTCTGTTTCTGCACACTAGGTAGAACAGGTTACCTTGTCCTTCCCAGTATTTCAAACCCTTTAGAGAGCTTATCCTAGCCTCTCGCTGGTCAGCATGGGTCCTTGTTGCCACCCAGCCATGCTTAGATGGTCATAGCTGGACTGCTCTAGGCAAATACCCACACAGAGCAAACAGTGTTTTCGGTGGCTAGTCAAATTCCTCATTGAAAAGGATAACTCGAGTATGTGATCTAACTTCTGGGGCCCTACAGGAGGTATTTGCTTTAAAAGAATAAGCTACTCAGTCACTGAAAACTGAAAGAGCATTATGTTAAGGTGGAATCAAATGTTCTTGTAATTTCTGGACACAGACTATTTCTACAAATGTACGAGGACCTCAGTCACCTCTAGATTTGAAAACATAACAAGGCCATGCACAGACAGGATCTCCCTGAACGCTGCCAATTATTTTGTAAAATGCTTCCTGATTGCATGTTAGCAAATTTTTTGAGCATGCGCTTTCACAGCAGATAAAACCAAAAGTGTAAACTTAAAAGAGCATCAGCTATTTCTAATTTTGTCAGATTTATCAGAAGGCCTCCATTAACACTTACAAAACTTTTCATCATTTCATAAAGCATACCAAACACTAGTTTCGATCCAATTAATACATTATCCAAGGTAGAACAGCCAACACACAGGTCAAGAACTAATAAAGAAAAAAGCAGAAATTATTTACTTTGCAATCCAATAAAAAGATATATTAACTGACTAATAATATCAACTGCAGGTTGTGCTTTAAACAATTAAAACATACCCCAAAGTATTTTAATAAAATCATGACCTGGCTTCCTAACAAATTTAAGGATTGGTTTTAACATACAATTTTAGAAAGTAATAGCACAAGGTACAATGAGTGAAATGTGTTTCTTCCTCTTTATCTTCCACTCCCATGGCAGAAATTCAGAAAATGCTTAGCTTCTTGATGGAACATAAAGCTGGATGTACAGCACCAGTCCTAACTGATGCTTCCAAAACAATCTGAAATCAGCTACCCGGACATAAACATCAGCTCCTGTAAAAGCTTCATTTACATCAATATATTGCTTTTAGAACCACAGATGAAAAAAAGTTATGCAAGTTCAAAGTAGGACACGACACATTGCCCAGGAACCTCTCAGTCATGTCACCTTAACTAGGAAAAGTTAGATGTACAATAGCACTGAGAATCTTACCAAGACTTTGATAATGCTACTGATGTCACTCTCGCTCACTGCTGCTTTACAAATATAAAGCTTCAAGGATACAAACTAGTGAAAAGGAAAGAAGTTTTATGTTTTTTCTCTGCATGCAAAGATTCCTAACCCTGAAAGCAGAAAACTCCACTCCATTAGTACTACTTGGACTTCGTGTTTCAGGTCCTCTTCTCTGTGGAAGAAAGTGCCTCTCCACGGCCTATTTCCATTAGGATTAATTACTGTCCCAGGCAAATAGATAACATGGTTCTTCCTGCTTCCCCATAAGACCACAAGGCTCTAAATAGCTGTTACAGAATTGACTAGAGGCTTTAGTGCCAGAACTGCCAGTAGACGCAGAAGGAGAGGGCTGCCACCAATTCAAACACCACTTCCCTTTCCAACTTTATCACTATAACCATGATACAGGTATAGAAATTATTTTTTGTTGAATGCACACCATTCATCCAAATCCCAGCTTGCCCAGAAGATAACCGGACAATATCATGATGATTCTTTTAGGCATCAGTATCATGCAATATATGAATGACATCACCTGTTAGCACAGCCAACAGCGTAAAAGGAATCGAGAAACTAGACTAGCTGAGACCTGCAGTGTTTCGTTTCAACTCTGGCTGTGCCCTGTCTTCTTGGCACATAGCCATCATTTCCTTTCTCCATGCCTCCTTTACACATCACTAAGAGGTTCTCCCCTTCATCTCTTCTTACTCCGGGATTGTTCCTCTGAAAAACGTGTGACACAAAATTTGAAACAAGTCTCAGCGTCTGCAATATGCAGCAGAACACAGGCACTTTAAGTCCACCTGTCCACAACTAAATCCTATAGGAAAAGATTGCCAAGACCTGTATATTGGCCTTGTATCTTCAGAGGAACTGTTTTGTGTGGATACTAGCTGCTGTCTTGTGCCTACCCAGTGTGGTAACTTAAAGCCACCAGATCTTTGCTTCTGTCAATCCTGTAGTGACTAGCCTAAACAGTTTTACTTAGAGAGCACACCAGCAGATGAGATGAAGGACGGAGGCAGAGAGAGCTCACACCTTCTTTTTGTGTCCTACAGAGGCACGGACACTGTACATAGCCCCTCTCTGCCTAGTTCTCTATGAAGTTCTACCCTAGGATACGCAGTTGTCTGGACTGTATCTCAGCTGAGAAGCAGGGAAGCCAAGGTGCAGAAGGTGTGGCAGAAGGCAGGTGCTAGTGTGCTCCTGGGTCTCACCCTGATTTGGGTTTGGGACACATCTACGGTGCAGATTCAGTCTCAAAACTGTGCTCAGCACTTCCATTTAGTCAAAGCCCTGCAAAATCAAGCAACCCACTCTCCATGGATGGGTGAAATTTATTCACACTCCTCTTCTCATCACGTTCATTACTTTGTGAAGAATGTTCTGAAACGAAGGAGTGGTTAATTCCATAAACGTCCAATATTTATCTTGTCTTGTTAGCCATTCTCCCAGCATCAACAACAACAGCATAGTAATTAAATATTCCAATTACATTCAAACCTGATCAAAACCAACACAAAACTTTTAAAAGCAAAACAAGAATGAAGCAATGAAAAATTACAGTACCTCAGTTTTTAAGGAGAGTCCACTGTTAAAGAATATAGCTGAAACAGCAATGTAAGTTATGGTAATTTCTGGTTTCAAGGGTCCTAAAAAATATAGACACAGAGAACAAAGTGAACTACAGTCAAAGAGATAATTACATGCATATATATTACATCAAAGTAAATGAGAATACTTAGAAAAACACCTGGAGAAAATCTAATTGTTAAAGTCTCTAATAAAAAAAATAGGGTTTCTATCAAGTTACAGAAAGCATGTTATTCTTTTTAAACAAAAGCAAGCCAGTGAGTGGAGAGTGAGGTATGATGTCATACAAATTCAGCTTCTGTGACTACAGGCCACTGGGAACTAATGGGTAAATTCTGGAAATGTGAAAACTGGGAATTTTTCACAGTTCTGTCATCAGAGTATCCGTATAGCATCAGCAAACTCCAACCGTACACACAAATAAAAATACTAGTTGCTCCCTCCACAGGGCCGTCAATATCATTCACATATCTACCTCTCACTTCTTCGCCCACAACACACACACCTGCCTGGCTGCCTGCACAGAGGAAACCACATCATACCTTGCAATGATTTCCATGGGGAAATACAATTCTGTGTCATTCCCCCACAACAGGGCTGTGGCAAAATGGTTCGTTCCAGCCCTATAATAACACATTTCAGACAGACTGCTGCAGTGAGATCAGCAAGGGCAGATGCCTGCACCTCCAAGCGTTCCACAATATTAAAGGCTCACATTTGTATATATTTATATACTTTTATCAGGGAGATTAAAATAAAATACTTTTTACACTCCTATAAAAATGATGAATTCTCTTAATACACTTTGCTTTCAGAAGCCACCAAGCACAAATTGTATATGCTCATTTTTTCCACAAGCATTCAACCAGTTATTATATTAGAAAGAAAATATTAGCAGTCTACTTAGGACCAAAGTAATATCCTAACTCTGCAAGTGACAGTAAGTTGTCATGAGCAAAACTGCAGCAGCAAACAAGCAAGCCTTTACTCGACACTCCAGAAGAGAAGATCCTTTCTGCTCTCTTGGATGAATGATACATTGATGGTCACACTAGAGCAAGGTCAATGATCCTTAAATTAGAGGGATTCGATTGTACACTGAGTCTAATCAAATTTGCATCTCAAGTCATTTAAACCCAAATCCTACTCTCAGAGAAGACGCTGTTGACGAGACACTAAAACTTTGTGTGTTAAATACATAAAATAAACCAAACAACCTATATGAAGCATAAGGTAAAAATAAGCGGGAAATACAAGAGTTAAAGTTGCAACAAAGTACATGGCTAGTTGCAAAATTATGGCATGTTAACTGAACAGCCGGAGGGGGGGGGAAGGGGGGGAACAAACAGAAAAAATATATAAAAATATATAGTTATATAGAAAACTGTATTATATAGACAGATAATTATATATTTTTTCTAATCTTTTAGAAGATTACAGCATATATGTACATGCACATACACACTTGGGCAGACTGGCAGTGGGTTAGTTAGCCTGGCTAAGATTGGGGTTCTTCCAGGAATCAGTTTTTCTATTTTAGGGTTTGTCACTGGGCTACCTGAACTCCTTTACACAGGAGAAACCTCTACCACTAGAACAACCACACGTTCATGGAGCACGGGGAACTCTGGTCAGAACAGACTCCCTTCATCTCTTGTGCAAAAGACTGGTTAGGAAAGCTCTTTTCACAAAGGAACTAAATAGGCTCATTCATCAAACAGGAAAACACACAAAAAGGGCTTGGCTTATGCCCTGAAGGTGGCAACAGCACAAATCTTTGTTATTTGTGGCACAATGTTGCACTGGTATGGATGCTGAACCATCCACACCATTCAGTAAGGCCCTGCAAATTACAGCGCATGGTTTTGTCAGCTGGAAGATGACAAAGTGTAAAGTTTTTTTCATGTGCTCGTATTTCCCACCCACCAGCTCTTTTTTTTTTTTTTCCTGGTTTTAAAATGAGCACAGAGATCACCTAGCTTCAGAAGAAGGCTACCACTTTGGGGAACACGTGCTCACGAGTTTCAATCAATGCTTACAAGATTTCCCAAGCAGGTTATTCCAGGAACAATATGGTGTCAACGCTTGACATATCTTTGCAGTAGGATAATTAAATGAAGTGCTCCATCATAGTGCTTCCATGCAGGAAGTAAGCTGAGGAAAAATTATTTCGTATTCTACTTAAAAGGATCTCCCACATTGCTACTAACAATTAGCATGACAATCAAGCCAGAAAGGGACAAACCACCCGATACTATCAATTTGAAGTTGTCTTTAAGGTCTGCTGAAAACACAGCATGGATCCTGCAAGAAGCTCCATGTGGGTCCTATTCACCTACGCAAAACAGCACACAGATGTTAGAAGGGATCCTTGCACAGCAGGAATTTGCCTACCCTGAACTCCATGAAGTACCGGAGCCTTAGTTGCCACAGCAAGTGTTCAGAGCCATATTTTTTTTTTTAATCATTTTTTTTCCCAGAACCTAAGGTGGGGGAGAAAAAGGTTGGCTCCTCAGTGAGAAGCTGTCTATCCTCAAACTTCAGNCTCCCCTCCCATAACATGGAATTGCTAAAGGAATTCTGTTTGAGTGTTCTACATCCCTTTTCTTAAATCTTCAGAGATCAATTAGAAAAAATAATATATAAAATTTAATTTGTTTCTGAAGATTGTGAACATCTGGAACTGAAGTTAAAACAGAAACTAACCAGAAGATGCTGCCAGCGTTTATACTTAAAAGACAGGCTCTTTATTTTAAAATAGCACTAGATATTTCATCAGCTCTTGTTACAAGAAATAAACAAGACCTCACTGCTTAGAAAGGACAGATCTTTCTCCGGATTTGTTTACTGTGAGCATTTGACACCATGAGTTTGATGCCATCATTCTGGCACAGTCATTTTCACTGTTTTCCCTCATCTTTCATGAGGAAGCAGGAGGGAACAAAAAAATGATATCTTTAAAATACAAGCGTGTTATTATAAAATAAAAAAAAAAATCATCTGGCTGCAATACAGCACCTGGGATTTTAACACAATATACATTAAGCTGCACCTCTGGAGAAGCTCACAGATGGCAGACATTCACACACTGAACTGTAATGACTTTATGCCCATCTTAAGAGTTCTTGAAGTTATTACTTAGTTTAACAGGAGTACGTTCGAAGTGAGTTGCTAGCCGGTTTTCATTACTCCTAATCCAAAAAGAGCAGGCTATTATTCAAGCAGCTGGTACAGCGCCCAGCAAAGATACACACAGGAACGCACCGCGAAACACTTCTCGGGTACCTGAGAAACAGTGACCGATTAAGGAGCAGAGGAGGAGGGCTGCTGGAGGTGCGGGGGCGGCAGGAGGGCCCGGCGGACTGGGCTGTGCCCCGCACCCCGCTCCCCTGCGCCCCCGGGACGCTCCAGGTCTCAAAGTTTCTGCGCGGACGCCCCAACGCCCCAGGGGCACCCCAGCAAGTCCCAGCAAACCGGCCGGCCACCTTCCTCCCGGGGCACCCGCAAGAAAGGCCCGCCAGCTCCCCCCTGCCTCCGCACCCCGGCAGCGAGGTGACCCGCTCCCAGCCCTGCCGCCGGCACCGGGCCCACCCCGGGCAGCGCCGGGCCCGGCCCGCACGGCCGAAAGGCGACGGGAGGGTGTTGGGGAGGGAGGCAGCACCGGCCACCGGGAGTTGACAAAGTACCGCCGGGCCCCCCGAGGGCGTCCGGCCTCTCGGGTGGCGGCTCCGGTGGCCCCCGCCGGCGCTCCCCGCACCGCCCGCCGAAGCTGCCGGGGCAAAAGCGTCGCCGGCGGGGCAGCGGCCGGACTCACCCCCTTTGACGCCGACGGCGGGCTCCAGCCGCGCCACCGCGATGACCAGCACGATCCCGAGGATGAACCACTCCTTCCGCAGGCGCTCCAGCAGCCCCATGGCGTTCCCCGCCGCTCCCCGCCGCCCGGCCCGGCGCGGCGCGGCGCAGCACGGCGCAGCGCCGGGGCGGGGTGCAGCCCCACCGCCCGCCCGCCCGCCGGCAGGACCAGCCGGATCCGCTGACAGGAAAAGTCTCACCCACCGCCGCCATCACTACCACGCACCTCCTAATAGACACGCAGCCGCCGCCACGGCGGCACCGCCGCCCGCCCGCAGCGCCGGCACCCCCCCGCACCTCCCTCACACGCACACACCCCCACCGGCATCGGCCACCCCGCGCTGCATCCCCGCGCTGAGGCGGGGGCGCCGGCGGCCACCGCGGGCGGCGGNGACGCGCGGGAGGGCGGGGGCGAGCGGGCGGTTGTGGCCGTTGGGCGCGCGCAGCGGGCTGAGGGGGGGTCCCTTCCCGGGGTGCGGGTACCCCTCGCCACAGCCCGGCCGCCCCCCGCGGCACCCGGGAGCGGCCGGCCGGGGAAGGGGGGTCCGGGATCTCTCTGCGGCGGCGGTTGGCGACTGAGGGATGGTTCATCGTGGCCGCGGAGTTCAGCCCCGGTGTCGCTGGGTTGCCGTAGGAAGGCGCCCGCCTGTCCGGTGTGAGCAGAGCCGAAGGCAGCTGCCCTGCCCGCGGGTAAAAGCAACGCCTATCGCGACCTGCCGACATCGTCCCCCGCGGCCGAGCCGGCCGGCTTCCCAGCGGCAGGCGATTCCCTGTGCCGCAGGTCGGTGGGTTTATTTCAGTGTTAAGTACATCTGCGTTAAAACAGCGGATCATAAAAAAAAAAACCCACTACCTCCCTTCTGGTGCCCGCCCTGCGCTTTCCATCTCCTATTCCCCCCTTGTCCCCGCTTCCCCCATGGATTCATTATCCCGGCCGCTGCCGCCCCCCCGCCGCTCTAAATCATATTAACGAGGAAATGATAAAGTACGAAGCGCTCCGTCCCTCATCGCAGCTGCTCACACCGCTGCCGCCACGGCCGCCTCGTCCCGGCAGGTTTCAAGCACGTAACGGCCCTGCTGTGTGATTTCTAAATATTTAGGTACGTTTACACTTGGCAGTTCTCTGTGGATGTGTTCCGGCTTCGAAGAATAGCCCTGCCACACGCTTTCTGCTCTCTGCCACTGAGTAAACAAATGTTTGTGGCTCAACGGGCAGCTGTGATCTCAGCTACTTCGGGAAGCGTATGTTGCTCTATGTCCTGGGAGGTTCACTTGTGTAAACATATATACATCATAGCTGAATTTTTTTTAACATGGAGGGAATGTGCCTTTTCCCACCCACAAGGGGATCCAAAACGTGTAGTTTAACATGATCACACGTTTCACTGTTTTACTAAAGTTTACTGCAGTACACACTGGTCCTTGCTCCCTTCTCAGATATGAGTGCCAAACTGTGAAACCTCGCTGCATTTGCCTGTGCAACTGCTACAGGTTGATTGTTTGGGGAGAAAAATGTGTAACAGCTGTTCTTCCAGAGCAAGCTGTGATTATAACAAGTATAAGATTTGATTACTGCACAGGAAGGATAAGATGAATCAACTGAAGATGTAAAGTTAACGTTTGTCATATAAATTATATTAAATCTTTGTGTGGATACTTATTCACAGGTGGGGTGGCCCTAGTTCTATGACACAGTTTTTATCTGCACCATTCATAGATCAGAGTGCTTAGATCTTTTCCTATGTGGCTCTGAAAGCACACGAGCAAGAGCATAGGCCCTCTGATCTGAACACAGCGGGAGACCAGGCAGATGTCCAGTGTTTCCCAAGTCAGTTTGTTGTGAATGCGAACGCAGCCCTGAAGGTCCTAACAGAGATGGGCTTTGCACCCTCTGCGTGGCAGTTCAGGCCCAGCTGGTTCATTACACGATGCAGAGGCCGCACTGTGCACCAGCAGGGCTAGATGGCACAAACAACTTCAGCACAATTCAGGAAATTATTGTTACCAAGGAAAAGCAAAATGACAAATAATCTATTGAGGCCAAAAGTTAAATGTTCAGAAGTTAGAAGCAGCAAGATTTCATAGTGAATGAAGTTCCTGCAACGTTAGTTGCTGCAGAAGCTGTGGACAGATGCAAAGAAGGGACAGGTACAGAGGACACTCAGCCTGACAATAAAATCCTGCAGTAAAGACAGCAGTCTCTCCCTGCTTTTGCATTACAGTTTTTACATGGTACTAATCCTGCCCCTCACTCTTTGAAGGTGGATACTAATTATGAATTTCTAATCTTGCCCACTGCCCAAGTTAATTCTAGGTTCATTTTGCCAACAGGTTTCAGGTGTTTGCTCACAGCAGATATAATTGGCAAAAGTTAGAAACCTCAGGTTCAGTCCTAGCCTCTGGAAGATTCTCCTCATTTTCCCCACCAAAGGGTCATTCCTTGTGTACTGTCCCGAGCCTGTGAGAGAGAGGCTTCTCTAGAGAAGGGTGAGCTAGCTCACTGCATGTTAGACTTAGAACAGTTAAGAAATATAAAAAAAAAAACCCAAAACCTAATGGTTTGCTAATGGTCATCAGATATCACAGAAAAGTTTAACTTTTGTCTACACTCACTGAAGAAAAAGATGAGCTTTAATAAGGCTCTGTTGCTTTGAATGGATGCTTTGCCTGGAAATTTGTTTCAAAGAGGTCTGAAGTTTGTAATAAATGTCTTTTGCCAACTGAGTTACAAAATACATGGATTCATGTGGCTGTTGTCTTCTGTAATCTTTAAGATTGTATGCAGATATTCTGTGTATCAAAGATATTTTAGCTGGTTTTGTTTAAAAGCTGTTCTTTGATTATCATGATAAGCATATACGTCTCCTAGATGAGATGAAATAGTTCCTTCTTTTAATTAATGTAAGCCCTGCCCTGCCCCACCAGTGCAGAACAGGAAAGAAGAAAACACTGCAAGTGTATTGTATAATTGGCAGGACTCTCACATCCTAAGTCTGTTTGCAAAACAGCATCACTGTTGCTATATGACAATTTGTCACCCATAGTGAGGCATTTGGTCAGTATTAGAGACGGACAATTCAGTGTCCATGATCCAAAACTATATCCCGCAACATTTCACTTTCCTCATCAGGTTCCCATACAGATAATATACATATCCTAATTAACCACTGGGACTTGATCAGATCCCAGTATGGTCTGGCACATGTGGACATGTATTCTCCATTACATCATACAAAAACATTTGGGAATGTTTAGCTGTGGCTTAGGCACAGTACAGGAGTAAGAATTTAGCTTCCCTCTGATTTCACATGACCAAATTTTCATTTTTGTTCAACTGCAAACATACCTCGGGGCTTCCAGATGCTTTCCTGCCTCTAAAGGCCCTTGTGCTTCCTTCTGCATAATACAAAAGCTTCATGACACGCATCGCTATGTGACACCAAATCTTTGTTGCTCACAGGTAATCTGTTGAAATCAACAGGACTGTTTATGTGAGCAGCAACCGGTTTTCATGTCTGCAGAGAGGCAGAAGTGGACTGGACATTTCTGGGCTTCACATTATGAACAATCAGTCTTATGTGGTTTGTAACTGATGCCGAGATGTCAGCTCCTCTTTGTGCCATATGGAGCCTATTTCTTTTGTGTACCCAGCCTCTTATCTGCACAACATACCTTGCTGTCTAGTAACTACACACTTAAGTTATTTTAGGGAACGTGCTGGGATTTTTAAGTTCCGTAGTAGCAGATGTCATCTGATTATGCATTTAGACAGGAGAGATTTCAATATAAAGGAGAGGGGATCACGAGATAAAGGGAGCTTAAACGAGAGGAAGATATAGTATTAAATAATTTAACTGCAAAAGAACAAAGATATTCAGAATGAACAAGATAAAGAGAGGTGTTAATTATAAATAGGAAAGTTGAGGAGAAAAAGTGGAAATATATGGGAGACAGTTTACAACACATTTATATTTCTCGCAAGCACTTAGTGGCATGATCTCAGATTTTCTCAGCAGCTTGAAGAGAGGATCCCATTAGCTGGTTTTCCTTATGGAAATGGAATTCACAACTCTTATTCTGTCCTGGCCTAGGTGCTTGTACTGTTTCAGGATCTTTTGGTTGTTGGTATTGGATATTTTGGTTGTTGCTACTGGACACTATTAAATGCCTGTGAGCGTTTAGGTACTGCCAGCTGCAGGACTTACTACCATTAGTATAATGCAGTAGTAGAAATTATGTACAAGTTCAATTTAGAACAGCACTTAGTGGGACTTAAAACCAAAGATTCACAAAACCTTTTATCATCGTACAACTTCTATTTAGAAAAGCATACCTCTACATGTGTTTATTTCTATAACAGTATGATTTTTTTTTTTCCCCAGAGACTTTAAATGCATAATGCTTTTTTTTTTTTAATAGGTAATAAAGGATCCTCTTATATATTTAGGTAACGAACAAATAAGCAAATTTTTTTTTACATAAGACCCTAGTGTGGAGTTTTCATGCACTCATCCTAGGCGTTAGGAAGAAAATTTAAAAGGCTACAAACAGGGCTTTGCTGATCCCTTTCCTAGAACCTGCTTATGCTTACAAAGAAACAGAACTGCTCCACTCATTATATTATTTTGCCTTCTCCTCCTAGACCTCCAAGAGACCATGTAGATTGGAGAAAATGTCATGTTTTGCACTTTTTCACAGAAATACGGTTTCCCAGTAAACAGCAAGGCCATAATGCATTCAGAAGGTTAGATTAAAAAAAAAAAACAAACAAAATGCAATTGGCATAATAAAGCTGTGCTTGAAAAATTATGGGCTTCTTTAACTGCAATTTAAAAACATAAGAAAAAATTACATTTTTTCAAAACAATGAAAAGCTGTACATATTTAAACCTTAAAAAAATGCAAGAGAACATGAAATAGCTTCTCTAGACAATTTCACAGTGAACAACAACTGGATTTAACCTGTTAAGTAAGACACTTCAGAGATAACATGGTGATACTTTGATATCTTTTTTTTCCTTATGCTTAAAAAAATAACCTTATAATATTACAATAATTATGCCAAAACACCTAAAACACCATAAGCAGTGTCAGTATAAAAACCTTTGCTGTATTTTTACAGGGGAGAAGCAGCAGATTTATTCCTGGGTGCGTATGCATGCATGTGTGCAGATGCAAATGTTTTACAACAGTTTCAGAGTAATTAACCACACATAATGGGAAGAGCATGCAAATCACAGAAAGCAGAAAGAGGAGAGCAATCATCCCAACTATGATACTTGTCACAAAGGTCAAGTTTGGAAGGAGCAGCCATCAGAGAAATAGGAAATACATGAGCACATATAGGCTTGAGAAAGAGAGAGTTGCTAGAAGAAGGGTTTGTCTCAAGGTTGCTGAAAGCTGGCTTTTATAAGCTTGAGCTTTATCTTCTAAGAAGGAATAGCAGGGCTTGTCCAAAAGGAAGGACAGCCCATGCTCCAGGCTTTGTATTCACTCAGCTGGATGGAAGGTGGGGCCTGATTTCTCTTGTGTCTGTCCCTTTTGGTTTTAACATTACCCAAGAACTTAAAAGGTTTAGAGAAACAGGGCAAATTCACTAGCTTCTCTGAGGGAAGATGCCAGAGGAGTTGTCTTTAGACTCTCAGATTTGTCAGTTAGACTTCATCATACTATGGCACCTGTTGCTTCATACCTCTTGGATTTTTGCACATCATTGCCATGTCCTGTCTTCACCACAGACCAGGACCCAGATCTCCATCAGTCTGGAGAAGAGCCAAGTGCATTCCCCAGACAGAGCTAGGATGAACTCTGACCATGGCCAATTTAGTCATTTAGGAGACTACAGTCTCAGGATCAGTGTGATGTGCAACAGAAAGATGCAAGTGGAGACGCATCCTTTGTGCTTAGCTTGGCATGTTGACTTCTGTTGACTATTTTGAACATCAACCCATGTTTGTAACTTACAGCCTGGCCATTCAGTCCTCACCAGCCACCACGATTTTCCCCCACAGAATGGAAACCAAACAGCTTGTTATACATACTAAGGTACAGATTTACAAAGGAAGGTTTTGCCTGCCCTCCCCTTAATAAACCAGACCTTTCCGAAAATGCAAGGAAATAGGGGAGCTTACAGTCATATAACTTGATGGTGCTGTCATTTATCTGCATTGAAGTAAATTCCACATTAATTGCAAGTCAAGTTATTTGATCCCAGTCTTATCTGGTCTTTTGATTTAAAATGGACTAGGAAGCTCCCCCACAGGAACACAAGTGCGTCCATGCGCTACGTATGTCAGTCCTGAGAGGCAGGTGCGTGTTTCCACCCATCCGTGTGGCACTAGGGCCCTTTGCAGTGCTGGAATTGGGATATTCTTCTTCTATTTATTTTTTTCTCAAATTGTTTATACCAGGGCAGAATTCAGGGATCTTGACCAGACTGCAAGGCTTCTTCGAACCAGGTACTGTGCGAGCATCAACCCACGCACATTAACACTGCAATCAAGTAACTGTAGTGCATATACACATAACAGACCTCACTTTAATGTAGCCCTCATTAGTACCAGCTGCAGTGATTAATATCATTTGTGATTCAGTACAAATGGGGACCACCAGGCCAAAGCTGTCAGGAGATCCCCACTGGCAGTATTCTGAACCAAGTCAAAACTCAGAACTTCTGTCCACCTCCTGCAGACATCCTCACAAGCCCTCTCCAAGAGAGGCATGAGGGCACATTAATAGGTGGGGTCTGATATGTCTGATGTTGATCAAATTCACTTCTGCCTCACCCCTCAAAGTTTCAGCGTTGAACGGAAGACATCTCAAATATGAAAGCAGACCCCCAGAAAAAAAGTGGAGTCAGGAAGGGGGATAAGCTACTGGGAAATATACTAAATAATTAGATAAAAAAAATATAACCAGAGAGGAAGAGCTCCTTTAAAAGCTATTTAATAACAAATCAGCTATTATATCTGTCAATACAGAAAAAAATAGGATTCTGACAACTCTTCATCCCATGATCTGCAGCATTAATAAGTGATGAAGTATTAAAAAAACTGGGACGCTTTGTGCCTAAAACAGTATCACATGAAGACAAGGGAATAAAGCTGAACTAAAACAAAGGACATGACTGTGTATTGCTGGCAAATAATGACATAAATGAAAAACAAAACCACGGAAACAAATACAGCCCCTCCAACCATCAAATATAAGGAAAACATGACTGCCTCGGTTTTTTGGCAGTAATCAGATACAAATCATGAAGTCAGCATTGTCTGATGAAAGTTTTGAATGCAGTTGTTACTCCAGAAGTGCCCAGCCCAAACTGCTTATTTAAACAAAGAGAGGGAGATGGCATGGGAACCGAGGGTTAAAGCGAAGCTGAGGTAAGAGTTTTGGGGTACATACCATCCCAAGGTAAACAGCACCATGAAGGACATGGCCTGAAGGGAAAGCCCTTTCTATCCAAGCCTACTGTCATGCCGCTCTCCTTCCACTGTGAATTCGTTTCCCTTACTACTGCCTCACTAACCAGGAGGCAAGACGCTTGCACCTCTGGCACGTCCAGTGCTCCAACACTCACCACTTTTTTCTTTGGCACAGCCAACACAGTTGCTAAACCCTCTCATTCCTCCCTTCTCTCACGCTCGGCATCCGCCCCACACCTCTACCGGGACATTGCTGAAGAGCTCTACCCCTGGGACACTCTTCCCTCTCCTTCTGATTCCCAAGGAAAGCAAGAGTTATTCTTTTGTGAACGTGAAATATTCCTACAACATAATGAGGCTTCACAAAGATTTCCAAGCAGCACTGTCCGCTGCCTGTCCAGCTTATACCACACAAGTCACCTCAGGTCGATTTTGGACTGTTCATTTCACAGGTCTCATCCAACCTCCCCCATTCCGTTCCATGTAAGCGGCTTTAATGCCAGAGCCTTGTGCTTTAGTAAATGAGGGAAGGAACTCATTTTTTGTGGGTACAAATCAGTCAGTAAGAGCAATACAGACGCTAGAAACAAGAAGAGCAGAGACGGGGAGGGATCATCTGGTTACTTTTTTTGCAGCAGAACCTGAGGAGGCTGTATTAGGTAGGGCCTTGTATTTCCTTTAGAGGATGTGCATTAAGCAGAGTTCTGCCCTGATCCCTTTAGGAAGTGGGAGAGTTACGATGGTGCCTTTTCCCTGAGAGCATTTCTAAGCTTTCCTCATAGGAAGCTTTCCTTGTGGTGCATTCTTAAGTAGATCAAATGTAAAGGAAAATCCCAATTCAGAATTAATTGGCATACATTTTTTCAGGAGCTGGAGGGATTTTGAATTTCTACTTTCTAGATGAACTTACAACACTCCTGCAATCCCACATTTGAAGTTGTCCCTGTCTGTGGAAGCATGCAAGCACAAGGCCTGCAGCAAAATACATCCTTCTGATTTTACCTCTCCATCCTCTTGCTCAGACAGATGCTTTCCAGAGCGGTGTCCATGGCCCACATTTACCTCAGCTTTTTCTTGCAGTACTCGCTTCCTTCGGTGATGTTCTCACTGTGGACACAGTAGCACAGAAAGCAAGATGTGTTTGAAATTAACCATTTCCATCATCCCTGCACACTCAAGAGTCAGCAACTGAAGCAGATGCTTTGGTGGTGTAAAAACACCCCTTGTTTAAGGGGGTCCAGAACAATACTTCACTTGGAAATGCTTAGTACCTTTAGCTCCAGGATCATCCACACCATGCGCTCACCTTCCATTATTTTATGAAAGAAAGTGAAGGTGTTTCTTCCATGACAGACCACTGTCCCCTTGAGTCATGCTTCTGCTCTGAAAAAAAAAATAAATAAATAGCTTACTTCTAAACATAGCCGACCAAATGGCACATCCACTGCCTAAGTACCATCACTCTTTATCCAGACAGGTATTCACTTTTCATCTCCTGTCCAGCAGCTATCTGCGTATACAGCAAGCTTCATCTGAGTCACGCAGCAATAATCATTGCTTATATACAAGATCCCTTGTGTACTGTATATTAATGTCTGGCTGGTAATTTAATGGCACCTCTAGGCATAAACAAAAGTTTATTAAAACAGTAAGTAAAATGTTCCCGAAGACTGGCCTGCATTTTTAATTTTCTATTCAGCATTCCAAAACACAGAGCCAGCCTTCTTATGCAAAAAGAAAGCTACGGGGTTAACACCAAGTAACATCATTTTGCACAAGTTAGGCATAGCACGGCCTAGAGCAATAGGATGCTTCATTTACATTCACAAACCCCTTCTTTTCTGATCGTCTTTAACAATGACAGCCAAACAAAAATTTGGATTGATTATTAGGAAATGTGTACCACTCCAGGAAGCAGCAGCATATTGATTACTACTCAAATTGCTTGTCAGTTCTTAGATAGGAAGCCACATGGCAGCTAAAACCTTAAATTCCAGTCAGTAGTTGGCAGTGCCCTCTGTAGTTAAGACTCAGTTGTGCTCTGAACATCGGGCACGTAAAAGTGACACCGTTCCTTCCCTGTGCTTATCTCTTCATTCGCATAAGATACTTATTTTACAAATGATTTAGTGCTTTAAAGACCAGCAGATTTCTTTTTCTTTTATCATAAAAGAATTCCTTGAGTTCAGTAAAATGCATATAATACTAGCTAGTCAGCTAGTACATATATTATTACACATTTACAGTGGGCAAGTAGGTGGACACATTTTTTTGACAATATTTAAGCAGAAACTTGGACTGATTTACACATTTCAGGTTAAGTAATGGAAACATGAACATTTTCAGTAGAAAATTTGTCCGCGGAGGAAATTCACTGCGGAGACACTGACAAACAAGTGAGGAGCTCTGCTTTTAGCAAGTCTCATTTCAGATCCCAGCCACATTTCCAGACTGCGATGACGTTCCCCCTCCGCTCCTCCACTGTAATTTAGCATACGCTAAGGACCCTGAAGCACTTTCCAGCTCCCAAGGCACATCACCACCTATCTCCATATTGAAACACAACCCAGTGGTACTCAACCGGCCACTGTACCACTTGGTTTCCACAGAAAGGAAATGGGAGCATTCAGGCTGAAGAGAAGGTAGACAGACGTGCTCCAACAGGTCCCATCGAAGTGATCAGAGCACTAGGACTTTGGGAGCCTAGAGCAAATACAGATGTTGGCAGCTCTTTGCTCGGAGGCTCAATACTTTTGTCATAACCTAGAATATTTGCCTACTTGCCACCATCAAGGGACTCAAGCAGCTGAGAAGTCTCTTGCAAACACCACCAGCAAGAGCTGGCAAGGAAGAGAAAGACTACAGGTATCTCGGAAGAAAAGCTCCCAGAATAAATCCTTTAATGCCTGTACAGAATAAAAACTTGGCTTGTAAAAGATAAAAACACTCATGGCACATCAACTGCTTTTTTTGTGGCATTCTTCAGTGTTACACACAGTTCAGCTTTTTTATTTTTAAAACACGTTTTTCTTTCATTTAAGAGACAGTCTAATATAAACAGATTTGCTACTACCCTGTTAGCCTTAACCTGCAGAGACTGATATCCTTCTTTATTTATAGCAAGATGATTTTAGCTTTAAAAAAAAAAAAAAAAGCCTGACTCTTGTAGGTTTTACTGCCTTGTTTAAGATTAGATGTCAAAGTTTTGAGCTTTCAGCAGTAAGCACAAGATCCTAAGCCTTGCACAAATACCTCACGGGGTGGGTTGGTTTTTTTTTTTTATATCAGAAATTGGTGGCACTGCTCGTGAGAAAAAGCAAAAGGTAAAGGTCAGGCAAGAATGCCAGTGTAACTGTGGTGCGCACTTTTGCGGTATTTCAAGTTTCCAGTTAAAACATTAGGGCTGATACGTTATCTGTCATAAAATGCCGCCACGAGATATTCAGGCATAACAGACTATATATGCAAACAAGAGCTTGCAGGATCTGGCCCAGAACTTTAAATTAGGCAAATTAACACTGCCTTTGGAGCCTTCAGACCTGACGTGGCAGCAAGTCCCCAAAATCCTCATGGAGGTCAAGGGGTCTTACACATGGGAAAGAAATTCTTATTCAAACCATTCCCTCACACGGGACATTCATTATAAGGCTCTCTTTTCTGTGTTTTTTCTTCTAGAGATAAGGATGACTGTTTAGGACCCTCACCATTAAAGGCAAGAGTTCCTTCCCATTTTAATATTTTAATCTCCATAGTTGTGATTTAATACATTTTTAATATTGCACTGTCTATGCAAGGTCCACTTTTCATCTCCCCGGCATAGCAGCTGTGAAGACACAAGGGCTGAAATTTTAGCCCCAGTTCAACAGAGCACTTGCACACATATTTAAGGTGCTGCAGCTGGTGAAGAGGCTGATCTACTTAAATGCTCTACTGAGTTAGAGACCTATGACCTTATATCATATGCAACTTTAAATCGCATTAATAACAGTTATATGTATGCAATGACATAAACTACTGGCTTTTTCATTCCAGGAATAGAAAAGAATAAGGAAAATGTTGGTCAGAGCCTGGAAGCTTTGCATATTCATACTTCTCACAGTTGTTAAGTGTTTGAAAATTCAGGTAATGAGCATACAATACTCTGGCTGCTTTTGTATTGCTTGGGGGTTTGCTATTCTAGTAATATCTCTACAGAAACCATTCTATCAAGTCAGGTTTTTTGCCCTCAAATTGAATTAGCACTTGTACATTGAAGTTTTCAACATCACCCATAAGATTTTTCAACTTGTCAAAAGAATCTGCATGGTCTCTAACCATGAATAAAAATGATTTCAGATATCATCTTTATTTCAAGTTTTATTTCCTGGGATTAATTTAATTGATTGTGCTGGTGGCTTGTTAAACAGCTGCTGAAATAAACAGACCATTTGTCTTTCTAGGTAAACATATGGGTACTTGGTTTAATTATAGTTCATACCAGTGTTGAGGAAAAAAAAAAACAAACAGAAAAAAAAAACCCCTCTGTTTTTCAAACTGACACCATAGACCTGAAATTGTAAGAACTCTTTCATAGCAACAGAACTTGGTTCATTTTCCTCTTGCTGATTTTAATAAACATTTTATCATATAGACAAAAAAGAATAAAGTTCAGCAGATTATATGTAACCTCATAACTTTTTTTTTTTTGCATATATCCATGTGCTTACGCAAGACATCCGTGGTTTTCTCCTTGCCTGATATAACTAGGAGTAGCCCCATAAATCTTTACTTCGATATAATTCTCATTTTATGCTTAGCAGACCTAACCCTGGTTTGTGGCTATTGTTACAATGACATTAACCCTGTTTTATGGCTGTGTAGCACATCAGGGTCTAAGCCAAAAACTGTAGGTAAAATACAGTGGAATACACGCCCCTTTGGCTTCACCACACATTGTTACTTCCCCCAGAGAGTTCTAGTAAAGAAAATAGCATTGCTAAAAGGAAATAAAAGGAATAAGTCGCTCCAAATAATTCTTCTTAAACTCTTTTATAAGAATTATTTAGTTCCTTTAAGATCCTTAGACATCTTTATTTTCTTAGCTATTCTCATTATATAATCAGAAAATCATGCACTTACACAGAGATAAAGTAAGCAGAAGCAAGTGGAGCCTCCAACACTGGAGTGGAGGTGGGCAAAGAGAATCACTTCTGTAGTAAGATTCTGGAAACTCATAAGTACATATAGGATCAGTTATTAATAGCCTTTTTATGCCTAGATAAGCACCATTCTCAGCAGCATGCATGTGCAGTACAAATGAAATATTAATAAGCAGCACACAGTTGTGGCCAAGCAGAAGGAAAGCTGCATAGATAAAACTTGTTCCATTACCCAGGTCCTTAGCTTCTCCCTCTCTACTCTCCCCCTCCAATCCGACCACGTCACCAGTTTCCTATCCCAAGCTTTCAATGAACTGAAGCACACATACACACGATACACTACAGGTCGAGGAGGGGAGCGAAGCTGAGACAGCTGCCACAAAACACCCAACAAGAGTGGGGGAGAACAAGTGACAAAGTGAATACTTCATGACTAGCTCCAGTTTTGAGGCTGTCAGAAGGCCTTGGAAAGAGAAGAACAATGTCAGTGTAACTAGGATATGCGAGGGGTGAAGAGCTTTTGGGAGCCAGACCAGAAGAAAAGCGACCATTGTCCCCACACCACCAAATGGACAGGTATTTCAGAGCCAGGAAACCAGGGTCTGGAGTCATCTGGTACACAGCCACCGCTGCTTAGATGATATCATTTACTGGTGAGAAAGGAGTGGATCTCCAGCAACGCAACCTAGCATTGCAGTTGCTCTCAAAGGGAGAAAGAAAGGAGGGGAAAACACACACACACAAAAAAATAGAGTAGGAGCCTTAAAATTTCATTACACAGTAAATATGTGGTCACCAACAACCATCCTGAGCTTGAATTCAATAAATATTCACTTTGTCCTACGGTATCCTGGTCCATCATTGCTTTTAAAATCAAAAGCCATGCACTAGAGGCTGCACATACACGTATCTACCCAGACACATTCAGACAGCCAAACTTCAGCCCAGTCTCCTCACCGAGTTCAAGCTCTGCTCCTTGGGACAGCTGCAGAGGAAATTCAGATAGCCACATATGTAATCTCTCTGCTGTTCTCAGTTACATGCCAGATTTAGAAAGCAAACCAAAGATTTACTTTTCAATGATACATGGATGAATATCCTACTTTGAGTAAATAGGGTCTGGCATTAGTAAACATATCAGTAAACTGCTAAAACATTCAGAAAGACAACAAAAATCAGAAGAGGCACAACCATGTCATTGGCACTGGTTGCTCAAAGTAGTTATTCATTTAATGACAAAAGTAAGCTATTCCCATTTTCTCAGATCAGTATATAATTTGGGGGGCTGTCTATCTTGGGATAACCTATTTTTACCCTTAACAGAGGAACATAAAAATTCTAATCAGTTTTCAAATCTCAGGAGTCCAAAGAGAATTTGCATTTCTGCATAAAGAAGGACCCAGTACAGAAGAATAAAATGGGAACGATTTGAATTAGATGAACTCAGGTAGGATGCTGCTGTGGTCAGTTCCTCAACAGGATTTAGCATGGTTGGTAAGACCTACCTTCTTTCAACCCCTCCTCTGGAACGATGCCAGCTGTAATTATACATTATAATGAGCAAGAATCTTGAATTCACAGTAGAGCAGTGAACTTGTTTCTCCTCACCTTCAGTAATGTATTTCTGCCCTCCTTCTTAATCTTTCCTGTGTTGTTTTGTAGTTTATGTCAAACAAGTCTCATTCTTCTCATTAAAGACAAAAATCTCTGCTCGTTGAAGTGCTGAGAGAGCTAATTCTTGTTGTTCTCACTTGTTACAGAAAACCTCCTGCCAAAGGAACCGTTTGGCTTAAAATATTGTAAACAACCTCTCCTCCTTTACCCGCCACCACAGCTTGCTTTTAAGAAGTCTGTTTTCATAAGCAGTACGTCTTGTCTGTTCAAAACAACATAACTAGGAGTTGCCATATCAAATACATTTATGGAAGATGGCAATAAAGAAATACCTTGACAGACTAATGATGACCTCCCGCAAGCCAGGCACTTAAAAGGCTCACTTTCCTGCTTAGCAGATTAAAAAGTAATAGCTGAGTGGCACAGTTTCCACTCACTTGTCAAGTGTAATACCTGCCCTATGGGCTCCTGTGAAAATAAAAATCAGACACACCATAGACATGGCTACCAAATAAGCCAGCCTGACTCTGTGGGACATAGAATCATAGAATGGTTTAGGTTGGAAAGGACCTTGATGATCATCAAATTCCAACCCCCCTGCCATAGGCAGGGACACCTCCCACTAGACCAGGCTGCCCAAGGCCACGTCCAGCCTGGCCTTGAACACCTCCAGGGATGGGGCCTCAACAACCTCTCTGAGCAACCTGTTCCAGTGCCTTACCACCCTCAAAGTGAAAAACTTCTTCCTAATGTTTAATCTAAACCTGCCCTCTTCCAGTTTAAAGCCATCCTCCCTCATCCTATCACTACATGCCCTAGTAAAAAGTCCTTCCCCAGCTCTCCTGTAGGCCCCCTTTAGGTACTGGAAGGCCGCAATAAGATCTCCCCGGAGCCTTCTCTTCTCCAGGCTGAACAGCCCCAACTCTCTCAGGCTCTCCTCATAGGAGAGGTGCTCCAGCCCTCGTGGCTCTCCTTGGGGAGTGCTCTGACAGGTCCATGTCCTTCTTATGTTGGGGACTCCAGAGCTGGATGCAGTACTCCAGGTGGGGTCTCACGAGAGTGGGACATGACACAGCCAGGTTAGTGTCAGCTTCCAGTGAACACCAGGAGAGACTGAAGGTAGACAAGAAAACACAGACCTCCTTTTTGCATCACTTACCTTGCTGAAGCCTATGGATTTCTACAGCATTTCTTCCAGTTTAATACCAGGGTGGGAAAACCCAGCTTTGTCAAGGAGGATGGGCTGGCTTTGTGTCTATATGGGTATTCCATTGGGTGCCTCAGCATTAGCCTCTTGCACACAGCTTCCCATTTGAGTAGCAAAGGCAAGTTTAGAGACAGAAATGTAAAAAATGAGAGACTAGTACACTCTTCGCAAGGGTGGAAATGAAAACGTATATAGTACGAAAGGCTAACTTGGATAGCGCTTCGCAGAGGAGTAACACCTGGACTGGTACAGAATTGCAGCTGGGACTTTGCCACCAACTTCACTGGGCTTGTGACCAACTGTGAGTCCTGCAGAGTTGTTTGGGTGGGCAAACTGGCCTGCTCACGCCGGCACCTCTGGCAGGAGGGAGCAGCCATACACTGATTGCACGGCAAGAGTCATGGGCAGTGTCCGCAGGCACCCATCGGGTCCAGTTTTGCCTCGTGGTATTTCTTTAGGAGCCCACGTGCTGCCAAGCTAAGCCTGGGGAGATTAGGGGTGATGCTGTCTCCTTCCACATATGAGCTGTAACTTCTCATTTTGCTGTGTATTGTATTCTGCAGAGATCCCATTGCGTTTCACATCACGTAATACGCAAATAGAGAACACCTTTCTTTAATAACGCAGCATATTCCTTTAAAATTATTTGACACACATAATGAACAAATACAACTTAAAGGTAGCTAAGTACTAGCCTCTTAAAATACAAATGCACATGAGCATGAACACTATTAAAAAAGTAACCGTAATCATTATTTAAACAGGTCTATGTAATTCCTAATGTAAGTAGAAGGGGCGGAAAATGCCTCATGCCCACAACTTAGAAATTCACTGGGCTGTGGTCTTGCACTGCGATTACCATCACTCAGCCCAAACACGGCAACTGGAGGCAAAATGAAGTTCACTCTGAATTGTATTTATTCTTCCAGACTTCAAAGCTGGGCAGAAAGCCTTGGTAGGAAAAGGTGAAGAGTGAAATGTTGATTCTGTTCGGGTTAATAGAGGAAAGCACTCGTAAAGTCCTGACCTTGCTGATGTCCCATTAGCATTTCTGAAAGTAGCAGAGGCCAATGCATTTGTGCTAAAACAACCTCTGCATTTGAGCATGTGGGTTTCTCATAGGGGTCCCACACCCACTGGCCAACACTGGGTTGTGTTGAAGACGAAATTAATTCTTAGTTGGACAAAACTCCAGCTGATGCCCACTGAGCTCCTCCTCCAGGTGAGAATGAGCAAAGCCATCTTCAGCGGGTGGAGTTGGGGCTTTTCCCCAGAGATCAGGATTAGTGCTTGAAAATGGGAGAGCAGAAGTCTTGCCCTAAAAAGCAAACAGTTTTACCACATAAACAGGAATAAAACCACCCCAAACCAACTAGAATGCTGCTGAACCAAACCATGATTAAAACAGCCTTGTGCTTGGTGTCTAAGACACTTGCGACACCTTTAGCTTCCAGATAGGTACATTTCATTAAGAGGATTTGTGCTTGTTTATTAGTAAGAACAAAGTTTCTGTCATTTTTGAGTGAGACACGTGGGTATGTTCCAGAGGATTTTTGGCTTTCTCCATCCTCCCCCAATACAGTGTTTTGAGAAGTTTCCACCTTTGTTTTCTATTTTCCCTGCTATATTTCCCTCCACCTTCTGAAGTTGCATGGGCAACTATTTATTCATCACTTTGCCTTATTAAGATGCAGTTCAGGTTTTCACCTGTGTTGCATGTTTTGCAACCATGAAATATGGATCTAAGATTCAAAAGACACAAGAGTGTAAAGAACCTTTCAGACACTTTCTGCTTTCTGAAGAAACCAGAGCAGATACAAGAGCAGTTCAGCAGTGCAGAGCTGTTACCTGTGACCTAAAACGGCTTCTAATATACTGAATATTTCGGATTTCAACATTGTTATGGTGACATCAATATAGAGCTCTTTCTACATTTTCATCATGTTCTGATAAAATCCCAGGTCTGACAGTGCATCTTGACGAAAGAGTCCACGTGAAATATGTTGCTAATTATTTATACACCTCTTCAAAGGCTCAGTGCTTCTACTTGTACTTCTCGCTCCTCTTACCTTCCCAGGCCCTAAAGCTGTTTTTCAATCACTGAACTGAAACCCCTTAGAGTAACAAGTTTATAATAGAGGTTCATAAACCTGGCAGTGATTAACAGCACGGGTTAATCAGATGAGTGTAGAACAGGCTTTTCCCCTCTTTTCTTTAAAGGAAACTGGCCCCAAGTGTTTTTCCCTTATTGCTACGTGGAAATAAATTTGCAATTAACTTTTACTTATTGGTGTCGTAGCAGCCTCTGAAGACCCCAGCCAGAAGCAAGCACCGTTGTGCTTTTCAGCACGTAAATGCATACCAGAAGGCAGCAGCCGCTCCGAAGAGCCGAAAGCCCAGCACCGTCCCAGAGCCGAGCCCCAGCGATGCCCAGGCGCGGGCAGAGCCCCGTTCTGCCAGGACCCACCCCTGCAGCCTCACGCTCATGTGTCATCCCACTTGCTAAACAACCTACTTGATGATTTACAATAATTAGGAGGAATTATCCTCCACCAGCATCACTTGGTCAGCTTCCTATGAAAATAAAAAGGATTAAGTCCACCTACTGCCAAGCCTACAACATTTAATTTACTCCAAGACCAACAGGACATAAGTCTCCAGCATACCCTACACAGGGCATTAGTATCTGATTTCAGCTGTTTGCAATCAAACTCTCACTGAACATGAAGTAACAACGGGAAAGGTGGGTCTGTGGCGCTTACCAGGCTGGACGGCAGCTTGGCCTATACTCTCTGAACTTCCCAAAACTTGGAGCCAGCAAAAAGCTTCAAACAGAAAGCAGTTTTCAGTGGCTGCTTTTTAAACCCTGAACACATTGTCAGTTGCTCGCTGCAGCGTTTTTCTTTTGAGTTCTCTGGAGCATGATCCTGAAATGAAAATCTTGACTTAATTCAATTCTGATGGGGAGAAAAAGGAAATTCATGGGCTGAGTTAGTTAAGTGCAGGGATGAAAAATAACTTTTGAATAAGTACTGAAACGTGTATTTGCTTCATCTCATTGAGCCAGTGCTTTGTTTTCTTGTGTAAATTGCTTCTGGAAATTGCAAACCCAAACCACCCACAGTCACTGTGGCTAACAGACTGAGCCCGAACACCCAACACCTTCTCTCGGGGCTCTCCCTTGCGGTTATGAAAACCGGTGCTTGCTCAGGACTTCTTCGGTTATCAGCTGAGTTTATGATAATACAACCATCATATTAACCCAGGGGGAACTCATCCTCCTGCTTGGCAGGAGGCATTCCTCACGAGGTCCTGGCGGCACATGCGGGCAGCACACACCCCTAGCCCCCCGCCCATATTCATGGCCCGATGGGGACCTCTTCTTTCTCTCATCATCGTACCGGTGCTCAGTGATGGAGCATCCAAATGCCATTACAGGGGGTGCTTTAAGCAGTGCAAGCAGTGACTACTGTGGGGTTTCTGTGCTCCCTTACCCTCATCCCAACCACTCAGTGTGTGTATATATATATTTATTTATTTTTCCTCCTGCCTAGATTTTCATGTTTCTATAGCCCTATCCTGTTTTGTTTCATTCCAGCAGTGGGCATGAGATTAGATGCTTCAGTTAAACACACAGAGAAACATCTTTGTGTCAGCAAGTCAGGTAAGTGTCTGGGACCTGAGGCAGAAGGTAGCAAGCATCAGTCCCCAGTTCCTGAGTGTGTTTGTTCCACATATAGGACCAGTCCTGAAGGAAGATTCTCCCTTTTGCAGAGGCAAGGATTAATGAAAAACAAGTTTAAAACCCCCATCCCCTACAGCATTAACTTTCACCACACCAGAGGTGCGCTCAAAAGTCTTCATCCTGAAGACATGGCAGTCTACCTTTTCCCCTGTAGCCCCAAGTTCTTGCTCTCCCCTACTGCTTTTCCTCTGAACCATAGACATCACTAAGTAACAAAAGCTACCCTCAGAAGGCATGTGCTTCCTGCTTGCATCCTCACTGCCATCACCTGTGATGCCACCATCTTCTACCTGCTATAAAATGCTGTTCCCTTTCTTTTCTTCATGGCAGATTAGAGCAATTTGGGGCAGATAAAAAAAAAATGGTTATTTGCATATAAGCGTAAGCTACCAATAGACTTCAATCAAGTTCTGAACAGCACAATTTTAGCAATCTGAAGTAGACATAGACAACTCAGACCAAAGTTGCTTCTCTTTCAGCTAATCACAGAATTCATCCTAGCATGTGTTTTGGAAACATGGCATAAGAACCATGAACAGATAAAGACTAATTTTCTCATTTTTGTCCTCTCCAAAACTGGGGGGGGGGGGGTGTGGGGTGTGCATTTTATCCAAAAGGTGATGTTCCCCCTTCCTTGCTTCCCCTTAGATGAGCTGTCAAACAGGTGAAGCCAGCAAACTTGCGGCTTTTACACCAGAGGAGCTGGCAAGAACACCACAAACCCTAAAATAATTTCTTTGCTGACTTCTAGTTCGCCTTTTTTTTTTTTACTACTGGGAATAGTTTAAAAATTCATATAACCCTGAACTGAACCATGGCTATAACTTGATTTATAATTTTAATATTCTGATGTGTGCCAGTATAGTATTTAAGGTCCAATTCATACGTACGTTAGCTAACAAACTAGGGAAGCGCTAAAATACATAGGAATTTCTGCTTGCATAATATAATCAGGGATGACGATTTCAAAAGGTAACTGGGTGTATATACTAAGCAACTGTTTCTGTAGTCCCTGGTTTGTCAGTTGTTTCTTTAACTAAAACAAAACAAAACAAACCCCAAAACCAACAAAACCAAACCACAGAACACAAAACCAACAATAAACCACCAAAACAAGATTGGAAATTTCACTTGGCAGTTCAACTGAAGTTTCACTTCAGTTTTAGTAGCAGTAGTACAGCCTGGGTCTCTCCTCTGGATTCAGATGAATCGCTCATTTGATGGCTGGTCTTTGACTTGGCAGGAGGTTTGCCATAATGAAGAATGCACCAGCCCAGATTTCGTTTGTCATTTCCATGGCTTTCGCTTTGCAGATGCCTGGGGCACCTTAAGTGCACAAAGTCCCTGAGTCAGGGGAAAACCAGCCACTGTTCGTATAGACATAGAGAGCTGTTGTCTTCCACCACTTCGCATGTAACAGCTTAATTTGTGCAGAAAAAAATTATCATGATTGCAATGAAATAAACAGATATGGCGATACCACACAGAATCAAATACTGAATGCAGCCTGTCGTAAAACCAGCTGTAACGCTGGACTGCCTCTTTAAAATAGGCAGTCTTGCCAAACAGCAGTACAGGAGGCGGTGTGTCTCAGCTCTCAGAAGAAAGCTACCCAGCTATTCCCAGGTCTGGTTTAATTTCATAAAAGCATTGAAATGTTTGGGGCATTCACACATGTATTAATTCAGCAAAGATGCTTCCAATTCAGTCAATTATTTCTGACTTAAAGTGGAATAAATAAAAGCAAAATCTGGCCATGCACCTTTGCTGAATGAGTGTTTCTTCCCTCCCTCTTTGTCCAACTTGACTGCTTTGTACACACATAGTGGTCTTGATAAGGTCAGAGCTGATACAGCAGCTCCTACCATTGCCCGATGCACTGTCACCACCTCTCACGCCACTATATCGCACATGTAAAATCATTATCAAAACATTACCAAAAGAGATATTGCGTAGATATGGGAGTAAATCTGCTGTCCCCTCAAAGATCATCCATTTTTATTATGCCGTATTGTAAATTACATTTTTCATTATGCATCTTAGACATAGAAAATAAATGCACCAACCCTTTAAAAATAAGATCCCTCACTAAAACCCTCTATGGAAGATGCCAGTCCAGAGCACGCATTTACAGTTATATCATAAATCTTTGGTAAAAATGGGATTTATAAAGACTGTGCTGACACAGCTTATCTACAAGACTGTGAAAATGACAGCCTTGTGTACAAAGCTCACCCCTGCTAAAACATGACCATATGAATACTGAATGTCAACCCCTTCACAAATCTTCTGACTTTTGCAGTGGGCCCCAAAACAGCGGGATCGCAAGGCAGCCCTGCCTGAGCCAGGGTTCACCCAGCCCACAGGGCACAGGCTCCCGCCCACAGCTGGACCACGATTTTGAATCAAAGAAAACAAAACTTTTCATCACCTTCTTACCCTCACTTGCCTGCAAGAAGACATTCTTTCTACCCACCTGTTTGGGTTTTTGGGTTTGTGGGTTCCCCCCCCAACCTTTTAGTATCTAAAGCAGCTGGGCCCTGTTAACTGATGAACTTAAGTTGCTTTGTCTTCCGAGCACATCATAACCCTTACTTGTCAGGTTCCTGAGCTTTTCTGGTCTTTCAGTTCATCTTTAATTATTCTAAGCAATTGATGAGTACAGATGAAACTATCCTCTTTCTAGATGAACATGTCTCCTGCATTTGGGGCATTATTTTTTTTTTATAAAATAACATGCCCATTATTGCACACAAATCACAACATAGCATGCTGCAACATACTATGACATACCATGAGACATCATACTGGGGACATGGAAGGACATCAGGTGTAACAGAGAGACAAAGTAAGAATTAAACCATGTTTCATTGCAGAACATACCTCCCACACGATCCTCACAGCGGGTGGGTCGCAGCTCTCCGCTGGGAATCTCGAGGAGGGATTGCTTTTGGCTCCGGTTGAGAGGAGAAAGGAATTTTCCTTATTCCCTGGAAACCGGCAGCGGGGACACGCCTGCCCCGGGCCACCCCCGACCCTGCCCCGGCCATCGGGAAGCGCCTCCCGGGGTCATCCCTCCCGGAGCAAACTTTGGGTGACTCCGCAGGGCCCGACCCTGGTTTTACCCACGAGAAGACCGACGAGCTCGGGCTGCCGCCAGCCCCCGCCGCCCTAAAGCATCGCCCGGGGCCGCCGGGGAGCGGGGCGAAGAGGGTGGAGGATGCTGGTCCTGAGCCCATCTCCCCGGCGTCTGAGCTGCCCCTGCCTCCCGGGAAAAAAAAAAGCAGGGGGAGCAGCCCCTCCCAGCCCTTAATTGCTTCTCGTGTCCCCCCAGGGCGCCCCGGCTGTGCTCATATGGATAGGGCGGCAGTAATTCAGCCACCCGCCCCCCTCCCGACCCGGCGGTGGGGACACTCGCGGGACCCCCCCATCGGCGGCCGCCGGCGGTCACCAGCCCGCACCGCGGGACGGACGGACCGACGGACCAGGGCAAGGCACTCCTGAGTGCATCCCTCCTCATTAAGAGCCATTCCACAGCTGTCACCACTTAAAGCAGACAAGTTTTAATGCTCGTAAAAGCTTTTGTCAGATCCTACCCCCTCATTCAAAAATACCCACGAGCATTATTTAAAACTATATCAAGCTCAAAAAAAGAAAATCAATTTTCCCCCAATAGAAAAAAATAATTAAAATAAACAAACCAACCAAACAAAAAACCACCACCTTTTTGGCCTTCTTTGGGCTACAGTGTCTGGATTCAGCAGGAACATTTTCAGAGGCAGGAGAGCACTCTGGGAGCCCAAGTCACTGGGAAAGACAGGGATGCTGGGACCTGTTAGAAAGTGTTGCCTCAATTTCACTGGTGTGCAGCAACAAATTCACTTACTCCGAGGAAATGTGCTGGCCTAAACAAGAAAAATAAAATGCATTTTACTCAAAGAAGTTCACTATGTCAGAGTACTGACCACACAACATAACTGTAAAGGGGTTAACAATTAAAAATATAATTTGATGCTGTATTTATTATATATACATAGCAACAGACACATATACAGACATACACAGCTTGATGATGGTACCTGAATGTTTTAAAATGACAGCCTCTTTGGGTTGTCCCAGGTGGCCCCCATCAAAACAAACTGTAAAGCAGTTAAGCACAAGTTTAGTTCATCCGAATTCAGCAAAATATTTAAAGCGGGATGTGTGGATAAGAGTTCTTCTGAGTAAATACCTCTACAGAAGTTTGTGTTACAGGCTATAAACTGAGTTGTCTGCATTTTAGACACTGTATTGGGTTGCCTACATATGTCAGTCGATTACTGATCTCCTGCATTTTTTTTTTCTGGGTATCATTTCTTTTCTTTCTGCATTTTTTCTTTATCTTCATAGTCCCGTTTTCTGATCTGTCCTCTTTTCCATGTGTATATTTGCAGTTCTTAACACAGAACTATTTCATTAGGTTTGATGTTACTGGCAAAACTCTCATTGATCGACTTGATTGCCTTTGGTAAGAGATTTCACTGGAATTCGATTGCTGTCTCAGGACTGCGAGAGATATGTGATAACGTAGTCCTAACAGGCCTTTTCCAATCGGAAATGTTGATATGAGCTGCAGAGGCATTTCAAAATTTGATTTCATTATATTAACAGTCTTCAGAACATACAATATTTCATTTATAATAAGGGATAGGAGAACACAGGCAGATACCTGTCCATGCCCTGTGTGTGAAGGGAAGGGCTTTGATGTGTGCCCAGAGGTTGTAGGAAAGGTGGAATGCATTTCTACTGAATTTTAACCAAAAAAAAAAAAAAAAANCCAATACTTGAGGATTTGTGATTAGCTTTGAATAAAACGTAGACAAGTGTCTATGTCCACATATAAGGTGGATCCCCCCAAACATTATCATTGCTCTTATGCACAGATATATCTTTTAAGAGATATATCTTCTTTTCAAGGAGGGTGAGCCTGTACATTAGGTCTGAGCTCAGAGTGCCTGGTCCTGCAGGGACCGATGCTTCAGCACATATCTAATATTTCTAGGAGATGCTGGTCCTAGTGGGCCTTCCTCACCAGCCAGGGCCAAGTCCCATCATGCTCTGATTGTGTGGACACTGAATCAGAGGGAGAAAACAGAATAATTCACAGACATTTTCTGCTACCCATTCACAAAGCAGGATGAGTCTGTGCAAGACCTCATCAAAACTACAGAGACTGTGGAAAGCACAGAACACCCCACAGCGCACACATAGTTGTACATTATACACCTCTCATGTGGGGCCGCAGGACCCTGTCTTCCTAAATAAGTATTATAGCACAGTATTTAATGGCTCCAAGGTACAAGTGGCTGACCCAGTGACACAACTGTTAAACCTTTTTTAAAATTGCATCTATCCATTGGCAACAGTCTGCCTTCTCAGGAACACCAGGTTTTCATCACCTTTTTCAATGCTTATCACCTGTCATGGTTTTTCTTCCTGGCTGAAAAGGGAAGACTGCCCTGTGCTGTCTGGTGAATATTGGGGATGTATAAAGAGATAAGCCAACACCTCCCATGCTGGAAGGGGGAGAAAAGGAACCCAGATTTACCTTGAAAACACTGCAGATGTGATAGAGGATGCTGAAAATTTGGAAGGGCTAAGAGCTCTGAGCTGACAACATACCCACGTTGATGACCAAATGGAAAATCAAAATATTTTCTCTGAGTCAGAGCAAGTCCCAAAAGATAGCTGACATGCAAGCACCGTCTTTTGTCGCACTGCCTGCCTGTCACCAGCCTCCGGGCACCAGGCTTGACTGTGCCACAGCAACGTACCGAACACACGTGTTCTCATTGCTCCATTTAAATGGCATACGGAGGTAGAGAGGAATTTTGTGCTTAATTGGGGGATGTGTTTGGAATATGATTTGTGATAATACATCTATAACAAGGGAAATTAATGAAAATAATTAATGAAGGGTAATCTTAGATACCAGGGTTTTATCTAAATCAGCAAGAATAAAGTCCCAAGGACATCCACAGTGTGATTTATAGGATTTTTTTTTTTAATGGTCCATGAGATCTTAATGTTTTCAGCGCAAGAAGCGGTTGGGGAAGTGGTTCGGAACGGATCCCACCTGTGAGGCTATTTGTAAGATAGGTTCCTGTGAGAGTTAAATCTGAATTTCTTATCTGCTTTGTATTGTCCGATATTTCTTTTCCTTTCGAAGCCACCTCATGTCTGTGAGTTTTGCTCTTTACAATTTTATCTTTGTCTGTAAGGAAAAGCAGTGAAGTTTGCCTCATATCCAGCTGCTTTGATTTTACACAGTGTTTGGACAGCAGGTGTCTTTCAAAAAAACCCCAAACGAACAGAAACACAGGCAAAATCACGGCCTTGCAGGATGCTCAAGACCCTTGAGCTATAAAGCATACGACAGAAACTTGAATTAAAATGGATGCATTAAAAACAACTTTTGTGTAGAGCCATGGCAAGCCAAGCAGATGATGTATGGTGCTGTTATCAGCTGTCGTTAAATTGCACTGCACAGCATGGGACAGGAGAATCACCGTTGCCACTGTTGTTAACCAAGGCTGTGGATGGAAAAGGCCTTTCCCGAGGCCTCCAAAGCTGGCAGAGCTTCGTGAGAGCCCAAGGAGGCATGAGGGAGTTTTTGGTCTCCCCTGCCAGACTGGGTCCACCTCAAACAGCAACTCCAGCCAGAAGCAGGGGTTGAAATCCATGCCGTACACCTGCCAAAAAGCCCTGTACAAAGGCAGGACCCATCCTCCACCTCCAACCAGCTTTCACCCTCCCTCCTGGAAAAGCACTTTTTGGATGGTACCCTGGGTACTGTGAGGAACGTGTGATGTGTGTGAGCAGAGGAGAGGTGGCACAAGCCGGACGGCTTCTGCTTAGCAGTCTGCTCACATCTTTCTCCCATGAAGAATATTCAGCTTTCTTTGTCTAAAATGTTGAGTGGTTATGAATAGTAAGGATAGACTATCTGTAATTATTTTTAAATTATTAATGGTTTTGTTAGATCCCTTCACTTTTACATTAGGTTTCTGTTAATGTAAGTTAAATCAAAATGTACTTCAGTTTCCAGGCAGCTCCCAAATGTATTTTTCATTCTTTCATAACATTACTTCAACTTCTCGATGAGGTGTCTATGATAAAGTTTGCTCCCGAGCCGGCAGACTCCCAGTCCTAATGAATTCAGCGAAAGGCTCGCCGAGCGGGCTCTCATCCGCCAGGCTAGATGGCGAATGAGGAAGGCCATCACTGCATCGCCAGTTAATATACTACCCCCAGCGAGCAGGTGTCATACCCTATTCATAAGAAGGACTGCGGAGGCCACGGGGGTATCATCAAAGACAAGGGGAGAGTTTATCAGAATAACTGAGTTACTTTATTGGCACTTTCCATTACGCTTAGGAGACTCAGCTTGTTACGCCAGACACTCCTGATCAGAAAATATCTGCCGAGTGCCTCGCTCAGGGCTCAGACCTTGCCGGCGGTGAGGAGAGGGTACCGCATGCCGCCCTGCCCGCATCCCTGCTTGCATCCCTGCCCGCATCACTGCCCCAGGAGATGCTCTCAGCCGGGGGGGGAGCTCAGCGCCGGGCGACCCCGAGGCAGAAACGCGGTCTTCTCCGGAGACCCCCCCCACTCTGCCCCTCGCCCCTCGGTCCGGGGGTTGCGGGGAGCCCGGGGGTCCGCCGGGACGAGCCGCCCTCCTCTCGCCCGCCCGTCGCCCCGCTCCTGCCGAGGGGAGCGGCGTTGGGGAGAGGAGCGTGCGGAGTTAAACGCGTGCATTCAACACAAACGCCACGGAAAAATGCCTGGATAAATTATGCAGAGGGATTTCTGGATTTCTTTCAAGTAATTAAGTTTCGATTTCTTGCATTTATTTTAGTGCCAGGAAGCACGAGGCGCCACGGACGGCAAAAGTCTTCATTGATCGTTCCGGGCTTTAAGTTTGACTTCGTGACTTGACTCGGCTTGCGGCGGCGGCAGCGCGGCCCCGGCGAGGCCGAAGGGCCGGCGGGGGCCGGCGGGGCCGTCCCGCCTCGGGGGGCGGCGGGGGGCGCCGCGAAGGGTGCACCCCCCCCCGGCGCCTGTCCCACGCACCGGCCCCGAAACCAGATTTGGGGGGGGAGCAGGAGCCGGTGCAGGCACCGATGCCCGGCTGGGGGGAGCGAGGGTGCTGGGGGTGCGGAGGCACGGCCGGGGGTGCGCAGCTTCCCCGACGGGGCGTCCCGGCCCGGTGGCCGCCGCGGCTCCGCGGGTTACAGGTGTCCGCACCCGCCGTGCCCCCGCGGCGGCGGGGCCGGGTCGCCCCCCGCCTCCGGAGCCCTGGGGGAGCGGCCCGGAGGCGGTGGGGGCCGGAGGGCGGTGGGGGGCACCGGGGCTGCCCCTCCGACAGGGCCGGGGCAGGCGCTGCCCCGCGCTCAAAACAAAGGTAGAGTTTGCTCAAAGTGTAGCCCGCATCTTAATGGATTAAAAATTCATAGGGCGCATTAGGTTCGGTAAAATATGAATGCGCGGCTTTAAATTTTAATCGTAAATCAGAACATGGATACATGAGAGGCGACAGTGATTTCTCCCCAGATGTCTGCGTGGGTCAGGGTGTGGGCGTGGGCGTGGGTAAGCGGGGATGGCGGTGGGGGGGGCTGTCCTTCTATTTAGGCGGCCCACTGGTGCGCAGAGCCGGCTGCAGGGCCCGCGGCCCCGGAGGGCCGCCGAGCTGCCGGGGGGCGGCGGGGGCTCCGCGCCTGCTGCGGCTCCCCCCGGGGTCCCTCACGACACCGGGCTGGGGGCGGGGGGG